>LPNX010490288.1:314177-373578 GCA_001517045.1 Pseudotsuga menziesii | reverse complement strand
ATTGACTATCAATGACTAAAGCATTGTCTATCAATGACTAAATCATTGTCTATCAGTGACCAAATCAATAACTAAATCAATGACTAAATCAGTGATTACTAATTCAAGCTATTAATGACTAGTGAAATACGACTAGCTATAAGATAGTGGTAATTTGCTACTATTAGTCACCGACTCAAAAATAGTCGTTTATAGCCTGATTTTAGTCATTTTTTTAGTCATTAATTTCTCATTTTCTACTAGTGTCATAGTGACCATAGTGATAGCGAAAAGCTGTTTTGGGAATGTCCTAGTCCCTTACCCTGATCTGATGGTATCCCGAGTGAAGATCGATCTTGGAGAAGTATTGAGCTCCCCGAAGTTCATCCATGAGTTCGTCAATCCTGGGAATGGGATACCTGTTCTTAATGGTATTTTTGTTAAGTGTTCGATAATCGATGCACATACACAGAGTGCCATCCTTCTTCTTAACCAGAACTACTGAAGATGCAAAGGGGCTAGAACTGGGTCGTATATAACCAAGCTCCAGTAATTCTTTGATGGTTTTCTCAATCTCATCTTTGTACCACTTGGGATGCCTGTAAGGAGTGGTGATGACTACTTGTGTTCCCTCCTCTAGCTCGATGATGTGTTCAAAGCCCCGGTCTGGTGGTCTGCCTGATGGAAGGTCCCGAAAAACCTTTTTGTGTTTCTGTAGCAAGGCTTGAATGTCACTGGGGTGTTGTGAGCTGGTCTCTGGGGGTTTCCTGAATGTGACAAAACATTCTACAGCCCATTCTATATCATCCTGTCGAAGCACTGCCTCCATTCTCTGTGACAAGACCGGTTTTGGGGGATAAGTGTTCATGCCCCTCAAAACTACCCGTTTTCCATCTAGCCCCTAAAACTCCATTTCCATTGCCCTGTAGTATGTAGTGTATTTCTCTATAGAGTAAAGCCACTGAACACCCAATACCACATGAGTATCCGTTACATCCACTACATAGAAAGAGTCTATCATCTGATAGTTACCCAAGGCAACATTCAGTTTTGGGATCCAGTAGTTGCACTCCATGCTGGAGTTCTCGGCTACTGCTACAGTGAATGCCTCGAACTTCTCGGTATGAATACCTATCTTGGCTACCCAAGCGGAGTCAATGAAATTGTGGGTGGCTCCCCGATCAATCAGCACTCCTACTCTGTGACCCTGCACTACTCCCCTGACCCTAAGAGTATGGAATCTTGGTACCCCAGACAATGTAGCAATGACTCCCTACGGTGTATCCCCCTGGTGTGATTCCTCTTCTGTGGCCTCCTGCTCATCGTCGTCTTCATCACTATCTGAATACACCTCAATGTAGTGTGCCTTCGCCTTCCCTGCGCACCTGTGTCCTGGTACCCATGGTTCCTGGTAGGTGAAGCACAGCTTCTTCCTTCTCAAATATTTCCTGGTGTCCTAGTCTAACCAGGTTTTCTTGGGCACATCCTGTTGGAAAGGTTTCGTGTCCTTGTCCCTAACAGGAAAATTGGTTTTCAGAGGGAATTTGTTCTTAGGGACTGAATCCTAAATATCCCTTGCCCTGCTAATAGCATCCTGCAGAGTGAGGGGTTTGTAGGATTTCACCCATCCCCATAGTGGCTCTATGAGGGCCTCAATGAATAACACTGTCAGTTTTCTCTCTGACACATCTGTTACCATAACGGCTAGCCTCTGAAATTCTAAAATGAAAGCTTCTGCACTACCAGTCTGCTTGAGTTGAGCCAACTCCCTGAAATGAA
The DNA here is from genome assembly GCA_001517045.1 of Pseudotsuga menziesii. NCBI lineage: Eukaryota > Viridiplantae > Streptophyta > Pinopsida > Pinales > Pinaceae > Pseudotsuga > Pseudotsuga menziesii. The sequence goes on along the minus strand of LPNX010490288.1, from coordinate 371,820 downwards.
TCTCTGGATCTTTCCTATCAAACCTCTCTATGAGTTTCTGAGTGAACTCACTGTAAGAATGTATGGTGTTGTGACCCAATGTCACTAATCCGTGGTACCACCATTCGTGAGATTCTCCATCCAGGTGCAGTGTAGCCAACTTAATGGCGTCTGTCTCTGTCATGGGGTTGAGTTGGAAATAGGTATCCAAATTTTGGACCCATGTTCTTGCTGATCCTCCGTGAGTCCCATCAAAGTTTGGGATGGTTAACCTGCCCAAGGTCTTCTGCAGCTCATAGTTGTGATTGAAACCCTTGTTGAAATTCCTGGGCCTGTTCCTACTCTTCATGTTGCAGAATTCTGAGAAAGACATAGCAGCATGAAACTCATCCCCTAAGTCCCTGTACTCCTGCAAATAAGCCCCAAAAGGCTCACTAGGCTCTACCTACATGATCGGGCCCCCTACTGTATCTGCCAAGAAGCGAGGCATGGTAGGCCTGATAGTAGGTCTGTTGTATATGTGGGGAGTGTTCTGGATGTTGGTGTATGCCATCTTTCCACTGCCGCTGGAAGATCCCTGCTCTATCGGTGAGGGGGGTGTACTGCTGATACCTGGTTTCGGTTTCACTAACAGTATGTTGATTGCATTGAGGACTTCTTTTTGTCCTTTGGCTAAGTCTTGCAATGCAGAGACCAAGCTATGAAACTCCATCCGATCCTCCTCTTCTCCCATTCCTTTTCCCCTATCCGAATGTATACCTGTCTGTTCCATGTCTGAATTGGTATCCTCTAGCTGGATATCTTCAAATTCTTCTGTGTATCTACTCTTCATCTCTTAAGCCCACAGCTGGCCAAGAAAATAGCTCTGATACCACTGTAATATCCCAAATCTTGATATTTTCTATTTCTAAACACATATGCTGATATAACTGGGCATGCAAACTGCCATGCAAAAATCCCTATTTTATAGGAAAAATTAGGGTTAGGGTTTGTGAGATAGAATGAACACTTACCACTAATAACTAGCTGGACTACTTCGGATAAAGTCTGCAAGTACTGAGAACTGGATCGGAGATGAACTGATCTCTCCTGCCTCCGGTGAATGCCCCAGCAGCAAGATGCCCAATCAGAGAAAAAGGTGACGCCCTCAAGGAAGGAGGTGTCCGATGGATCTACCGATTTGCAGGGCTGATAGTCTTTCTATTCCGGAGAGATTGGCTGGTGTATGCAGATGTTCTGACACCTCTAAGCAGGATAGCGTCTAGGTTCAGTGAGGTAGCTGCTCACGCCCTTGGGAGTCTGGAACTGCTGATAACTGCTTCGGATGAGCTCAGATGGAGCTGATAATCATAGAGTACTGAAGTATGTAGCTGATGATGAGACTGGTGCCTGAGTTTCGGAAGGAAACTGAGATCTGGAGGCCCCACAATTGATTAGGGATTTCTGGCTGAAAACCCCCCCTTACGGCTGCACACATGCCCTGTAACAATCTATACCCTGTGCTATATAACTGATGAATGAATGAAGAACAAGTGGTGAACCAGTATGGCTTACCCAGAATAAGACTAGGACAGATGTTCCACTGCCGAAATCCTGTTAGCTGAAGACTCCGTCTCCAACCCCAACTGTTGTGCTACACGCTGTGCTGCTATCCAAGAGCTTCCCAAATAATAATAATCATAAGTGAGGTCTCCTCTTGCTTTATCCTCTATTTATAAAGTTCAACTGCGCAAAACCTAATCTTTGACCTAATTAGGTCACTTTATCTTCTAATTTGCCGTTGACTTGCATGCATGCGGATGGAGACCTAAAAAGTGCATGCATCATTAAATAATGCTTTGGATGGCATGCATGAAGGTGGCCTTTGGCCTTGGTGTCCCTTCTTGACCAAATGAGGATTCCCTAGATCTTCTATGGATGGCATGAGTCCTGATCTGATTCCCTAGCTATCAGTAACCGCTCGAACCCACAGGAATCACATAGGTTAGCGGTTTTGGGCCTCAAGGCCTAAAAGGAAGAGGACATTACAGGATTCATCAGTTACTTTTTCTTCTCCTTCTATAACAGCTCCATCATAACTTCTATATGGACTTCCATCTCAACCTTCTCTCTCTCATAATCTTCATTAGTCATTTGCCTCCATATGCCATTGGCTTTGGAATCTTTTTTCAGCACTTTGTGGCTACCTTCTGAACCTCTCCTATGAATTTCAATAGTATTCTACTTGAAATTCTTTCACTCTTTATGAGTTGCACTAGCCTCTGCAGTAACAGTTCTCCCTGCTACAACCTACCTCACCAAACCTCCTATGTGCTTGGTCTTTTGGCAAGTACTGGTCCTATTTTCTAGGACATCCTTGAGAAATCCCCTATGCTCCTTCTAGGCTTACACTCACAAATCATCTGCTCTAGAGAATACAACTGTCCTCTTGTATTTCAACCTCAGCTGAAATAACTAGGTTCTGGCCACACTTCATCAATGTTCCACGGGGGCGTCACCTAGGGACCAATATTATATCAGGTCTGTTCATATTGGGGGGGTTAAAATAAAAAAATTAAAAATCAATATATTGGGGGTATATTAGGGGTAACTACGGTTTTTTTTTTACTATTTAAATATCCAATATGTTGGGGTATGTTTTATTCAACATTTTTGCCTAAGCTGTTCACCAGTCCTCCAAGCCTTGCCTGCTAGGTGCCTGCGAGCTCCTTTGCTTGTGGTCTGAGTGCACCTGCACCAAGCCGAGGTGCCTGCGAGCTGGGTTTAGGGCGTTTTTTCCATCGTGTGGCTGGATAACAGGGCGTTTTTTCAAATCCCCGTAGTGTTTTCTAGAAAATGAGGGCGTTTTACTCCTTGGGTTTTCTATGGGTTTTTTCCACGTTTTCTCCATCGTGTTTGTTGGATAACAAGGCATTTTTTCTAGCAGCATTGCAGTGGTAGCAGTGTTTTCTGGAAAACGAGGGCATTTATTCACCGTTTTGTGGTCGTGGGTTTGTGGTGGGTTTCTCTGGTGCTGGAGGAGGCACATTGAAGAGCCATTGCATATCATTCTTGGAGGTACGTTGTAGTGTGTTTAATCTTTGATGAAAAATGCCTGTACTTCTTTTTATGAGATAGCAGAGATAGTTGCTTACCCATCAGTAGTTCCAGAATCAATAGCATGGTCAAAATAGTAATTCCTAGAATCACAAACTAGATCTTATACCTATGATTTTTCCACTGATGAATAAACTCCTATTTATAGGTCAACTACAATGAGATCCACATCTCTAACTATTGCTACCTTTTCCACTACTGATGTTGCTCTCTTTATGCGGCCTATACCCCTGTGTATGATGAATCAATGGGTTATGTATGGCTTTCGAATTGGAAGAAATGCCAGTGGTCTGGGAACAGATCCAATTGACCGAGTTTACTCCAACATTGACCCATATTTCATTGCAGGACTAGCTTACCTTCACTCTGTTTCAGATTCATTCTATTTAGACCCAGTGCCAGTAGCATATGTTTAATATAGGGTAGTCCCTCCCCTGGAACATTCGGTACCTTATTGAAAGAGAAATATAAGCATTCTTCTATAGAGGATTGTATCCATAAAGATAGTCAGGGGCCGTTTAGTGGGTGTTTTTATTGTTCAATATTTTGTAGTTTTTGGTGTCAACTGCTTTAGCATGCCCTGCATTTTTTTGGTAAATGGTTTTAGTTGTCACACGGGTTTTCCCACTTGATCTACTCGAACTGACTCAGATGCAGCTAGCATTTCCGTTGGTGGTTTTCTGGGCTGCTCGTGGAGTGGATACGCCTTTTCCAAAGTATAATAAACCCAATTGATGGCTACTATTGTCCCGAGCCAGTTCAAAATAACTGTGTGTCCTTTGGAACTCATGATAATCCCTGAGCACGGGGAAAGAGCATTTAAGTTTTTTGGTAAATGGTTTTAGCATTTAAGACACTACCTAATAATATGTGCATATCTTCTCATCAAGATCAAGTCTATACACATTCCAAACTCAACCTCAAATATGTTAGACAAGTATGTTCTAGAAGTTGATACCCAGCTGCCATTACTGTTCTGCTTTCACAAGAGATGATTTCTGTTCTCAAAACTTCAATTTCTCACTCTGTCACCAAGGTATGTGGGTATCGATGCCTGAGAAAACCTTCAGGCTGTTGCATTCAAGCTATCATGGGCCTGTTACAGGAATATAAAGGGATATCCTGTCCCACAGAGGTCACATGGTAAATGCATCACCAAACTTGTTATGATTGCTTCTATATTCATTCACAATTACTGTTCTTCATTGCTGATCATTAAATCTTTGAGTGTTCTAAGTATTCAGGTCGCCTGAACTCAAACTTGGATCTAGACTCATTATTGTGCCAAATTATTACTGTAGGAAGGAATAGACTTGCTCCCCCTGAGCTTGTACTGGATCATCTTCATTGCTGCTATTTGCTTCTTCAAACTGCTAAATGTCCTCTTAACTTCAATGGATCTTCCTCAGTACTTCATCACCAACTGCTGCTTCTAATCCTTTGTTGCTTTTCATGTTCATTGCTGCTCCAGTTGACAGATTGTAGTATTCCATATTTGGGGCTCTTCGGTGTTTTAAGTTGTCTGTTTGAAAATTAATATCTTTGTGATCAGGGTCTGGACTATGTTCATAACAGTGGTGACAAAGTGTGCAATATTTGAAAAGCTTAAAAGCTGAGTTCCTTTTAAATGACTTGCTTTTGATATCCATGCACATTGAAAGACGACATTTTTGTATAAACTTCTTGTTTCCCACCATACATTACCTGATATGTGAGTGCTTCAATTATTTCTAATTTTCTACACATTGATCAGGGCACAATCTATTGTATATATGTTGTTCAAATTTTTCAAAACCAATATCATCTTTTTGACAATGGTGTGGTGTCACTAATAAATATAAAAGTCTGTTTACACTTTTTACTGTATTTTACAGGAAGGAACGGAGTGGGGTAGTAGGTGGATGTGAATTTGAGTCTTCTCGCCCAGCATGATCAGGATTTACCTAGATTTGCTATAGCTGGCTTTTCTTCTGCTCAGAATAGCCTCAAGGTTGCCCAGAATAGCCTCAAAGTGCCCAGATTAGCCTCAAGGCTGCCTAGAATTAAATTGAAGGATTTTTGCTGCTGCTTTAGAGAATAACCAGGGCTGCTGTAGGTGACCATTTGAGGATTGTCTCATTACCAGAAATTCTCAGAAATGGCGGTATTTCTTTGTTTCTTCCACAATACATGCTATTTGGCATAGCTGATGTATTTGTAATGGTAGGAATGCAAGAGTTCTTTTATGATCAGATGCCAGACACTATGAAAATTCTGGGTATTGCTGTGTATCTGAGTGTTCTAGGGGTTGGTAATTTTTTGAGTAGCATCCTTATTTCAGTTACTGAGAAGCTTAGTTGCAGAAACAAGGGGAGTTGCTAGTTTGTAGACAACCTGAGGAATTATGTGGATGCTCATACAGAGTCCAACTATGCTTTTATGATTCATCCCTCCTGTGATGTAGATGATTTGAATAGTATTGATTAATCCCTGCAACTTTGTATTGAGCTTGCAATTAATGATTACCTGTGAGGAATTGTGTGGATGCTCATACAGAGTCCAACTATGCTTTTATGATCCATCCCTCCTATGGTGTATATGATTTGAAGAGTATTGATTCATGCCTGCAACTTTGTATTGAGTTTGCAATTAATGATTACCTGTGGAATTGTGTGTATGCTCATACAGAGTCCAACTATGCTTTTATGATTCATCCCTCCTGTGGTGTATGATTCATCCCTCTTCTGGTGTAGATGATTTGAAGAGTATTGATTCATCCCTGCAACTTTGTATTGATTTTTCAATTAATGATTACCTGTGAGGAATTGTGTGGATGCTCATACAGAGTCCAACTATGCTTTTATGATTCATCCCTCCTGTGGTGTAGATGATTTGAAGACTATTGATTCATCCCTCCTGTGGGATGGATGATTTGAAGAGTATTCCCAGTCACCGTGACAGCTATGAGTAAAATCTTAAGCAAGTGATTGACAGATTGAAGATTCACAAGTTACAAGTATGGATCTCCATACTTATATTTGAGTCATGAACTTATACAGCTCCTAAAACAAAGACAGAATTGAATCAAAACTAAAACCCTTTTAAACATGTTTCATGTATTTTCTTCCTTTTCATGAATTCATTAAATGGAAAAATTACATGGTGAACTACATATATCTGTAAATATCTTTGAGAATAATGAGAGTTTTGGTGATTTAATATTGCTTTTGTTTCCATCATAATTTTGGGTCACAGGGGCATTTTGGGTCAGATGAGAACATAAGCTTCCTTGGAGTTTTTGACGGTCATGGACCATATGGACACTTGGTTAGCAAAAGGGTTAGAGACTCTCTACCTAGCTTGCTTATGAACCAGTGGGAAGAACTACTTTTAGCTGATTGGCCTGGTCCTGCAAATAGTAACGATTTTGAGGTCGTTGATTCAAACAAATTGTGTAATGATTCAGATGGGGATGTGCACAAAGAAGAGTCCAAGATGTTTGCAGCATGGAAGGAATCTCATCTACAAGCTTTCCAGGTAATGGATAAGGAACTCAAGCTGCATCCCATTTTGGATTGCTTCTGCAGTGGGACGACTGCCGTTACCATCCTCAAACAGGTATAAAAGCATTTATGCATTCTCAATTGCCATTCTCATATTTTAATAACTTGATCCATATATGGTTAGGGTCTTCCTTCACTTCAGGGCACAAGAAGACAAAATGATCAGCTTTTAGCATTCATCCCTCTTCCTTTAGAGAAAGGTGACTTAGATTGTGCCCAAGATTGAGCAAAACCATAAGTTGATGAACTATCATGATTGAAATTTCATAAGCTGTTGGTCCAGACCTATCAAGCCACATCAAGAACTAAGGTGCCCAATGATGCAGATAAACTTCAATCTGCAACAATTTATTCTTCAGTATAGTCCACTGGTATGCAAATGCTCTGTTTCCAGATATGCAAAGCAACCTCTTCAATACATCTTTAAACCTGCAAGAGTATTGGCAGTAAAACAGAGAAAACCAGACGACGCAAACACTCTAAATATATATGACAGGAAACAAAATTATTCAGCTAGATGAAAATTTCATAACAGTACTCTTTATTCATTGCACACCAGATTACAGATAGTAACAGCCATAGAAACTACTCAAAATCTATCAGTGTCTGCACCTACTTTTCAATCAGCTGGAAAAATACCTCCCTGAGCCCACGCTACCACCTCCTCCCCTTTTTCCTAACCCCACTTCCTAAAATTATTAACTGCCCTCTTATTTGCTCTAACCCAAAAAGAGTAATTGAATAGAGGGCTATTTTTAGTAAAACAAATCCTTATAAATACTGAGCATAAATAAAAAACTACTGAAACATGGAAGAATTCCGTTAAGGAAGATGCTCCACATCACCTAATAAGCATGGGTTATGTTTGAACCTGGAACTTTTCCAACTCAAAATCAAAATTGAATCTTCATATTTAAATACAGAAACTCACTCCAAAGACAATACTTCATCATCCTTAGCCACTCCACCGGGATCATGCAGCTAGGCTTCTCAGCCTTGGCCACTCCCTGGAGGATATCATCTGCCAGAGCATTGGAATTTTCACACTCATTGATGACTCCAATGAGAAGCATGTCTTGCAATCACTTCAGCAGCTAGCTCCAACATGCCTTGACATCCTCTCTTCTGCTCAGCACCAAAACTCTTCAGTTTCTAGCAACTCTCTTGTGACTCCTTTGTACTTGCACCTCATTTTATATCTTCTCTTAGCTAGATCATTTAGCCTTTAGCTAGACACTTAGTTTAATATCTTTTTATGCTATTAGTATTGATCTAGGAGTTGATTTTGTACTCCCACTTTGTACTTACACTAGATGTAATATTTTAGACCCATTGACCAACTTTTGTGGTCATTTGTTGGAAATTAATAAAATTATCTATCTTATTTTATGTCCAATTTTGGCAGAGGTAGTAAGAGCCCCAAAGAAATGAATGTTATAGAGCTTTGCATCAATATTGGAATTGTTGCATATTTCAAAATGAATAATATTATCTTCATATTTAGTTTATAGTTTGAAATTTTTCCAGTGGCTTATCTTTGTAGTTGTCTTTTATTAGGGCCAGGACCTTGTCATTGCAAATGTTGGAGACTCTCATGCTATTCTGGGAACAATGTCTGCTAATGGATGTTTGTCAGCCATTCAGTTGACAGTTGAATTGAAGCCAACCTTACCTAGTAAGCTCTCTATTTTTTAAAAAATCTCGCAAACAAATTTGTGAGCTGTATTTAAATTTTACTAAATTATTCTATGTGGATGTTATCTCTTGAGTGACTGCACAATTCAAACAATTATAGTGACTGCAATTTCATATTATTTGTTTTTAGAACTAATATGTATCACTTTAATCATAATGTAAACATTGTCTGAAGTCATGCAAAGAACAGATCCAAAGGCCCAAAGCCTCATTCTACAATAGTTTATTGTTTATGGGCAGTATTTGTAGGACAAGTTTTGCATACTGTTTATTTTGTTCAATTTGTGTTTGTGAGTCTGAATTTGATTGTGGATTTACCTAGATCTTAATTTTGTAATATCCCAAATCCTGATATTTTCTATTTCTAAGCAAAAAGTCTGATACAACTGGGCATGCAAACTGTCATGCAAAAATCCCTATTTTATAGGAAAAAATAGGGTTAGGGTTTGTGAGATAGAATGAACAATTACCACTGATAAGCCGGCTGGACTGCTACGGAGAAAGTATGCAAGCACTGAGAGCTAGATCAGAGATGAACTGATCTCCTCTGCTTACGGTGAACCCCCAGTAGCAAGACACCCAGTCAGAAAAGGATGACGCCCTCAGGGAAGGAGGTGTCCGATGGAGCTACGGATTTGAGGGGCTGATAGCCTTTCTGTGCCAGAGAGAATGCCTGATACAAGAGTGATTTCTGAGTCCTCTAGGTAGGATAGTGACTTGCTTCTGAGAGACAGTTGCTCATGCCCCTGGAATCCCGAAACTGCTGATAATTGTTCCAGATGAGCACGGATGGATCTGATAATCACCGGGTACTAGAGTATGATGCTGATGATGAGAATGGTGCCTAAGTTTCAGAAGGAAACTGAGATCTAAAGGCCCCACAACTGATTAGGGATTTCCGGCTGAAAACCCCCCCTTTACGGCTGCACATGAGTCCCTACAACGATCTATACCATATGCTATATAACTGATGAATGAATGAAGAACAAGTGGTGAACCAGTATGGCTTACCCTGCATAAGACTAGGGCAGATGTTTCACTACCGAAATCCTGTTAGCTGAAGAATCCATCTCCAACCCCAACTATTGTGCTGCACGCTGTGCTGCTATCCAAGAGATCTCAAAATAATCATAATTCAAAGTGAAGTCTCCTCTCGCTTTATCCTCTATTTATAAAGTTCAACTGTGCAAAACCTAATCTTTGACTTAATTAGGTCACTTTATCTTCTAATTTTCCGTTTACTTGCATGCATGCGGATGGAGACTTAAAGAGTGCGTGCATCATTAAATAATGCTTGGATGCCATGCACCTGGCCTTTGGCCCCGGTGGCCCTTCTTGACCAAATGATGATGCCCTAGATCTTCTATGGATGGCATTAGTCCTTAGCTGATTCCCTATCTGTCAGCAACCACTCGAACCCACAAGAATCACATAGGTTAGCGGTTTTAGGCCTCAAGGCCTAATTGGAAGAGGACATTACAGTCCTCCCAGTTCGAGATTGCTTGTCCTCAAGCAACTTCAAATTGGGATGCTGCAATACCTGTTCACCTTCCCAGGTGGCATCCTCTGGCGGTAGTTCTTTCCATTGAACTAGGTATTCCCTGATTACTCTGTTCCTGAGCTTCCTCTCTCTAGTCTGTATGATCTGTTCGGGAATCAGTATCAGTAGTCCTTCATCATCTAAAGGGGGAAATTCGGTGGATGGAGCAATGTGTTTCCCAAGGGTCTTCTTCAGACTAGATACATGGAACACAATGTGAATTTTGCTTTCCTGGGGAAGTTCTAGTTCATATGCCACCTCTCCCACTTTTCGGATTATTTTTTAGGGTCCATAGAAGCAGGGTTTTAACTTCTCTGCTCCTTTGTTTTTAAGTGAGGACTATCTATAAGGCTGGATCCTTAAGTACACTAAATCCCCTACCTCGAAGCTCCGCTCAATCCTATGTTTGTCGGCATACATCTTCTGTTGATTTTGGGATGTTTGTAAATTCTCCTTCAATATTTTCAGAATGTCCTGACTCTCCTGTATCCAATCCTTAGCCTTAGGAGCCCTACTGTCTCGAAATGCCAAATCTGCATAGTCGAAGGCCTCATAGCCATATAATGCCTTAAAAGGAGTCATCCTAATAGAAATGTGATAAGTAGTGTTGTAGGAATACTCCCCTAGGTGTAGCCATTTGATCCAGGTTCGCTGCTGCCCTGCTACATAGTTCCTTAGATACCCTTCAATCCACTTGTTGACTATTTCTGTTTTCCCATCACTCTGGGGGTGATAGCTCGTACTAGTAGCCAGTTCGGTCCCCACCAATCTGAACAGTTCCTGCCAAAAGGAACCTGTGAATCTGCTGTCTCGATCACTAACAATGGTCTTAGGTAACCCGTGTAACCTGAAGACCTCCCTGAAGAATAACTCAGCTACTTGAGCTGTTGAGTAGTCTGATGATATCGAGAAGAAATGTGCAAACTTGGTCAGTTTGTCAACTACTACATATAAACAATCTCGCCCTTGGACCTTGGGAAAGCCTGTAATAAAGTCCATGGAGATGCTTTCCCACTTCTGTTATGGAATCGGTAGTGGCTGGAGTAACCCTGCTGGATGGGTGTGCTCAATCTTGTTCTGTTGACAGATGCTACATTCCCAGACATGCTGCATAATCTCCCCCTTGAGGCCCTTCCATGAGAACCTCTCTCTGATCTGCCTGTAGGTCTTTAAGAACCCTTGATGCCCTGATAAAGGAGAATTGTGGGCTGCCTAAATGATCTTTTTCCTCAATGTGGATTCTGGAAAGAGGTATATTCTGTCTTTGTAATAGATGATGTCATCCACAATCCTGTACCTGTCATCCTGAATTTGTCCGTCCAATAATTCACAAGCGAATTTATTTTTGGACTATTCCACTAAGACAAGTGCCCTCCAATCCGTGGATATACTACTGAGAGATCATGGGGTTGGACACCTGGATAATGCATCAACTACTACATTAGTCTTACCTTTCACATACTCAATCTTGAAATCAAAGTCTTGTACCTTGCTGACCCATTTCTATTGTCGCTCATTCAGTTCCTTCTGCTCCAGGAAATACTTGAGGCTGTTATGATCAGTTTTGATTTTGAACTTACTGCCCACCAGGTACTGTCTGAATTTTGTGAGAGCATGCAATATGGCCAGCATCTCCTTGTCATATATGGAGTAATGGTGCTTGTATTTCTTCAGCTTACAGCTCTCAAATGCAATAGGGTGATGATTCTGTATCAACACTACTCCTAACCCTTCCCGTGAGGCATCACATTCTACCAAAAAAGGTTGTGAGAAGTCTGGTAATGCTAGAACTGGATAAGAGCTCATAATAACCTTCATCTCCTCGAAAGTTTTCTGTGCTAAGTATGTCCAAGTGAACGTTCCTTTCTTGGTGAGATCTGTGAGGGGTGCTGCGAATTGGGAGAATCCCTTAACGTACCAACGGTAATAAGTACACAGACCTAGGAACCCTCTCAAATCTGTAACTATTTTTGGCACAGGCCAATCTCTGATAGCTCAGATTTTCTCCATGTCAACCTGTACTCCTTCTGCATTGATTACGTGTCCTAAGTACACCATTTCCTTCATGCCAAACTCACACTTAGACATTTTTGCATATGGCGAATGCTCTTCTAAAATACTCAATGTTTCGTCCAGGTGTTTTAGATGTTCTTCCCAGGTTTTGCTGTAAATCAGGATGTCATCAAAGAATACAAGCAAAAATTTACGTAGCTATGCTCGAAAGGTGTGGTTCATGCATGACTGGAAAGTGGCCGGAGAATTGGTAAGTCCAAAGGGCATGACCAAAAACTCATAGTGACCATAATGAAAGCAGAAAGCTGTTTTGGAGATGTCCTGGTCCCTTACCCTGATCTGATGGTACCCCAAGTGAATATCGATCTTGGAAAAGTATTGAGCTCCCCGAAGCTCATCCATGAGTTCGTCAATCCTAGGAATTGGATACCTGTTCTTAATGGTCTTTTTGTTAAGTGCTCGATAATCGATGCACATTCACAGTGTACCATCCTTCTTCTTGACCAGTACTACTGAGGATGCAAAGGGGCTAGAACTGGGCCGAATATATCCAAGCTCCAGTAATTCCTTGATGGTTTTCTCAATCTCATCCTTGTACCTTTTTGGATGCCGATAAGGAGTGGTGATGACTGCTTGTGTTCCCTCCTCTAGCTCGATGATGTGTTCAAAACCTCGCTCTGGTGGTCTACCTGATGGAAGGTCCCGAAAAACCTTTTCTTGTTTCTGTAGCAAGGCTTGAATGTCACTTGGGTGCTGTGTGCTGGTCTCTGGGGGTTTCCTGAAGGTGACCAAACATTCTGCATCCCATTCTATATCATCCTGTCGGAGCACTGCCTCCATTCTCTATGATGAGACCAGTTTTCGGGGATAAGTGTTCATGCCCCTCAAAACTACCCTTTTGCCATCTGGCCCCTGGAACTCCATTTCCATTGCCCTGTAGTCTGTAGTGTATTTCACTATAGAATAAAGCCACTGAACACCCAATACCACATGAGTATCTGCTACATCCACTACATAGAAAGAGTCTGTCATCTGATAGTTACCTAAGGCAACATTCAGTTTTGGGATCCAGTAGTTGCACTCCATGCTGGAGTTCCTGGCTACTGCTACAGTGAATCCCTCGAACTTCTCGGTTGGAATACCTCTCTTGGCTACCCAAGAGGAGTCAATGAAATTGTGGGTGGCTCCCCCATCAATCAATACTCCTACTCTGTGACCCTGTACTACTCCCCTGACCCTGAGAGTATGGAATCTTGGTACTCCAGATAATGTAGCAATGACTCCCTCTGGTGTATCACCCTGGTGCGAATCCTCTTTTATGGCCTCCTGCTCATCATCGTCCTCATCACTGTCTGAATACACCTCAATGTAGTGGGCCTTTGCCTTCCATGCACACCTATGTCCTGGTACCCATGGTTCCTGACAGGTGAAGCATAGCTTCTTCCTTCTCAAGTATTTCCTAGTGTCCTCATATAACCAAGTTTTCTTGGGCACATCCTGCTGGAAAGGTTTCCTGTCCTTGTCCCTAACAGGAAAATTGGTTTTTAGAGGAAATTTTTTTTTGGGCACTAAATCCTAAAGATTCCTTGCCCTGATAATAGCATCCTGCAGAGTGAGGGGTTTGTAGGCTTTCACCCATCCCCGTAGTGGCTCTATGAGGGCCTCAGTGAATAACATAGTCAATCTGATCTCTGACACATCTGTTACCATAATGGCTAGCCTCTAAAATTCTAAAATGAAAGCTTCTACACTACCAGTCTGCTTGAGTTGAGCCAACTCCCTGAAATGGATCTCTGGATCTTTCCTGTCAAACCTCTCTATGAATTTTTGAGTGAACTCACCGTAAGAATGTATGGTGTTGTGACCCAATGTCACCAATCCATGGTACCACCACTCGTGAGCTTCTCCGTCTAGGTGAAGTGTAGCCAATTTAATGGCATCTGTCTCTGTCATGGGGTTGAGTTGGAAATAGGTATCCAACTTCTGAACCCATATCCTCGCTGATCCTTCGTGAGTCCCATCAAAGTTTGGGATGGTCAACCTGCCCAAGGTCTTCTGCAACTACTAGTTGTGATTGAAACCCTTGTTGAAATTCCTGGGCCTGTTCCTGCTCTTCATGTTGCAGAAATCTGAAAAAGACATGGCGGCATGAAACTCATCCCCTAAGTCTCTATACTCCTGTAGATAAGCCCCAAAAGGCTCGCTAGGTTCTACCTGCATGACCGGGCCCCCTACTGTATCTACCAGTCTGCTGTATATATGCGGAGTATTCTGAATCTTAGTGTACGCTACCTTTCCACTATTGCTTGTAGATCCCCGATCTACTGGTGAGGGAGGTGTACTGTTGAGACCTGTTTCTGGTTTCGCTAATAATCTATTGATTGCATTGAGGACATATTTTTGTCCTTTGGCTAAGTCTTGCAATGCAGAGACCAAGCTGTGAAACTCCATTCGATCCTCTTCTTCTCCGAATGTATACCTGTTTGCTCCATGTCTGAGTTGGTATCTTCTAGTTGGATATATTCAAATTCTTCTGTGTATCTACTCTTCCTCCTCCTATAGGTTACAAAAGGATCTCCTTCTGTATTCATATACTTTTCATTTTTTAAGCCCATAGCTGGCCAAGAAAACAACTCTGATACCACTGTAATTTCCCAAATCCCGATATTTTCTATTTCTAAGCAAAAAGGCTGATACAACTGGGCATACAAACTGTCATGAAAAAATCCCTATTTTATAGGAAAAATTAGGGTTAGGGTTTGTGAGATAGAATGAACACTTACCATTGATAAGCCGGATGGACTGCTTCGGAGAAAGTATGCAAGCACTGAGAGCTGAATCGCAGATGAACTGATCTCCTCTGCTTACGGTGAACCCCCAGTAGCAAGACGCCCATTCAGAAAAGGATGACGCCCTCAGGGAAGGAGGTGTCCGATGGAACTGTGGATTTGCATGGCTGATAGCCTTTCCGTGCCAGAGAGAATGCCTGATACAAGAGCGATTTTTGAGTCCTCTAGGTAGGATAGTGACTTGCTTCTGAGAGATAGTTGCTCACATCCCTGGAATCCTGAAACTGCTGATAACTGTTCTGGATGAGCACGGATGGATCTGATAATCATCGGGTACCGGAGTATGATGCTGATGATGAGAATGGTGCCTGAGTTTCGGAAGGAAACTGAGATCTGAAGGCCCCACAGCTAATTAGGTCTTTTCGGCTGAAAACCCCCCCTTTATGGCTCACGAGTCCCTGCAACGATCTATACCATATGCTAGATAACTGATGAATGAATGAAGAACAAGTGGTGAACCAGTATGGCTTACCCTGAATAAGACTAGGGCAGATGTTTCACTGCCGAAATCCTATTAGCTGAAGACTCCGTCTCCAACCCCAACTGCTGTGCTGCTATCCAAGAGCTCCCAAAATAATCATAATCCAAAGTGAAGTCTCCTCTCGCTTTATCCTCTATTTATAAAGTTCAACTGCGCAAAACCTAATATTTGACCTAATTAGGACACTTTATCTTCTAATTTTCCGTTGACTTGCATGCATGCGGATGGAGACTTAAAGAGTGCATGCATCATTAAATAATGCTTGGATTCCATGCACGAAGGTGGCCTTTGGCCCCGGTGGCCCTTCTTGACCAAATGATGATGCCCTAGATCTTCTATGGATGGCATCAGTCTTAGCTGATTCCCTATCTGTCAGTAACCACTCGAACCCACAGGAATCACATAGGTTAACGGTTTTGGGCCTCAAGGCCTAATTGGAAGAGGACATTACAAATTTCTACATTTTATTTATCTCATATCTGACCGCCATATTGAATATAGATAGTTATGCAGCCATTTAGTATGTCCACATTCCTGTGATATTATTTAAGGTCACTTTGTGGTTTAATCCTGGAATATGGTTAGTAACTTAGTGCAATACCTATTGTAAATGGGTAAAATGAATTTAGTAACTCTCCATTATTAGGAAGGTAGGTTTAATCATGCAAGATGGTTAGTAACTTAGTGCAATACCTATTGTAAATGGGCAAAATGAATTTAGTAACTCTCCATTCTTAGGAAGGTGAATTTCTGAACGTCTTTTTGCTGTGGGTGGCTGATAATAAAGAAGACAAACAAGTAGACATTTAAATGTTTTCAAGGCCAAATATGGTCCACAAGACCAATAATTGCATAACTACAAGTGCAAGATTGCAGGTTTTAAAATATCTCATTTCTCTCATCTCTTATGCCAATTAAAATGGAACCAGAATCATATAAGCATGTCAGATTAAAGGCACAAAACAAGAAAATAAGAATAAACACAGGATTATAGTGAAACTTCAGCAGAAACATGTGCTTGTATTGCAATGTTGAAGTGCTTGTGCAAGACTCAGCTATCTTGTCAAGGCATTGTCCTCAGAAGAGCACTTGTCTCAAGCCAGACAACTATATCTGATGATTGATCTCCTGGTTTGATTGTCTTTTAGTTTGTGAATGGTTGTGTTCAGTTTTAAGGCTTCATCATCTCAAACTAGATTTCAATTTTATATCAAATATACTCCACCCTGTTTGTGTATCGTTTACTCTAATATAATGTTTATTTGTTTGAATGCTCTCCGTATTTGCTGCTTCAGCAACACAATTGAGATTGGCAAGTTTTGTCCTCCTTTGGCTCTAGGGATCTCTCATGAACTCTCCCCCTCTTTGAATTCTCGTAATAATATTAAACTTTGAACTTTTAGTTATTGCAGAACAGATGGATCTTTATTGACATGAAACACAAAATTAAAAATGAAAATTTTGTCAAGGACACTCACAAGGTCCTCTTTGGGTCTTTTGAGGTGCCATATCCTATTTTTAAATATCTTGAAAATCATAGAAAATGTATATTCCTATAAATATCTTGTATGCAGTATGTGAAGCCCAAGGTTTACACACTGAACTGTGGAATGGCCTTTGGCCAGGCAGCAAAGCTTCTGTCACTTGAAGCCAAGGGAAATCATGCTCTTATGCCTAGCTCAACAAGTAAGTGTACTATGTGAGTCTCTACTTCATTCAGGCTTATGCAGTTTGTCAATAAGTTCAAGGGCACACTCATAGCTTGTTGCAATATGGTCTACTAGAGCTTGAAAGTAAGATATCCTATCAAAATCCAAGGGTCACTCATACGCAAGTGTCAGAAACACAGTTGAAAATGTTAATAGGATTTGTGTTTTTTTTTTCTGGTAATTTATGCAATCTTAGTAGGTTCATATATCTAGTCATTCTTTGTTAAATAATATGTTGATGATCTGTCTTTTTTATATCATAGCAAAACTGCACCTACCAATAGTGAATAAATCCAGTGGTTCTTCCATCGATATGTATATCAAGGTAATATTTTTCCCTTTTTTTAAGATGTTACTTAAGAAATCTCGAAAGTCGTTCTTAAGTAACAGGTAAATGCTCACTTAGCTCCTTTTAAAAGAGTGCTTAATACTTATTATAGGCCAGTTGATGAAATTATGTCTTCTTCAAGCAAAAGAGTTGGAAGTAAATACACAACATTACATTGACTTACTGGCAAAAGGAATTGGCAAAACACAAGAAGAGACTGCAAAGGATATTCAAAGATCAAGATACTTTTGCCCACAGGAAGCAATTGATTATGGTATTGCTGATAAGATCCTCCCAAAATAGGATCTGTTCATGGAGAAAAGGGTAAGCATTAACCATTTTTAATTCATTTATACTAAATGTCTTGCCTTAAAATTTAACCTAGGTTTGCAGGATTGTTGCTGAACATATTCTACACTTCCTTCTCATTATGTTCTTTTCTTTGATTCTACATTAATAAATCTTTTCATTCTATTTAATGACTTGCAGAACTATGATGAGATGCTTGCTCAATCAAAAGCTGCATGGATGAAATCTGGCAAGGCTGGTCCATTGGCTGCTCCAGCAGGAAGGCCATAGGTATAGATCATTGATGAGTTACATTTTCCAGTTAGCATGAGCTGTTCAGAGATTGCTACAGCTATCATTGTTGGAAGAATTTGTATAACATGAAAGATGTATCTTAATACGACCCTTATCAATCTATGTTATTTTCTAGCATGCATACAGTGCTTTGTATATTGTCAAAATTGCAATGAGCTTCTGGACAGGTTGTAAACAAACATTCAAGGCAATAGGATTAAATGGCTAAGGAAAGAAAGCACTCTAGAAAATGTAAATCATGTATTTCATTGATCTTCTCTGCGTCTGTGATCTGTTGTTTATATTGTCAGATTTTTCTTAATTACACATCTTGTTTGTGTGTTTTGGATTTTACTGCATAAAATATTTTAAGCCCTACATTTTATGTGAACTCTTCACCCATCATCAAGGAAACCAACTGTAAGATAGAAAGCAGTGTTGAGTGGGCTTGCATAAGGTAGGAGGGAAAGTCAGGCTATATACAAGGTAGAAGAGAAAGGAGAGGAGGATATTGTCCTCCTCTCCTTTCCCTTCTACCTTATATATATTATATAGCCCGTGACTTTCTGTCCTACCTTACACATAGCATATGAATTTCCCTCCTACCTTATATTAATAAATAGGTGCACTCCTCATTTGTAGCATTGCTTTCCGACTGATTGGTTTCCCTAATTATGAGTGAAAAGTTCATCTGAAACGTTGGGTTTAAAATCTCTTATGCAGTAAAATCCAATAATCACATAAGCAATATGTACACCTGCAGATATCTGCATTCTAATATAATTATAGCCTATTGCAAGCCATTTTCCCTTTTTGCCATGAATCTTTTAGTTTGGAAACTGTTAACACCATTATTTATCAAGGAGATGAAAGACCATGGTGGAGAAAGAAAAATAATGGTTGTTTGGATACTTTGGTTAAAGGATATATTGTAAAAATGGGACTATAGGAAAAAAAGCGATTAAGTCAACGAAGATCCTAAGCCGCGATGGAAGAAGGAAGAAAATCAATGGCTGATATTCTCTCCGCTCCTCAGAGATGCAAGGAAGATAAAGGTTTTTCCGGGTGCTTATCAGGCGCACCGATCAGCGGCCATCAAGTTGTTTCGGGAAGATCCACGGTCTATATCCAATCCGCTTCGTGAAGTTGCATCTTGGTTAAAGTAATACAGTCCAGCAGAATCGGGTACATGCTACTCAATCCAATGGTGGAGAGGTGAAGTCGGATCACATCCACGGTTGAGATTGATTCTGGAACCAGAACCTGCACGACTGATAAATCTAAAGTGCCCAGCGGAATGAGTTATCCGGTGATCGATCTGACGGTTGAAAATCAAAGTGAATCAAATCAACGGCTATTATGATTTTTGGAGAGTGAACTAGCATGGGGGATAATTCCGAAGTGCCCAGTGGAATTTGTTACGTGGCATATGATCCGATGGTGGAAAGTTAAAGGCGTATCACATCAATGGCTGAGGATGATTCCGAGGATCAAAGATGCATGACGGTTAAAGTGATGGAGCCCAGTGGAATTCGGTGCGTGTCACCCGATCCAACGGCTCATGAATAAAGGCTGGTCGCATCTACGGCTATGAGGGATTCTAAAACATGAAGTTGCACGAGGAATAGCATTGGGAAACTCAGCGGATTTGGATATCTCTTTCCCGATTTGATGATGGGTGATAAAAGGTGGTTTCATCGACGGTGGGAGATCATTCCAGGATGGAGACTGGCACGCTGTTTATCACCAAGATGCCTGGCGAAACGAGGTACATGGCTCATGATCCAAAGGCCAGAAATTAAAGATAAATTAGATCTAGGGTGTTGAATGAATCCAGAGAATAGAAGTACATGGCCGTTAGGAATAGATGGTGGTCGCAGAAAATAAATGCTATCCACATGGCGAATTGTGTGGTTCTATAAAGGCAGGGTTGACCTCTCCAATGATTATTTTATTTGCTCGAGACCCGGTGAAAAGGACTTGGCAATTTGGTAGCTTCCATTTGTCAGTTTCAAGCACGCTCTGAGCACACACCCCCACAGTAAGCCAGGTAGGACTTAAACCCTGTAACTCCTTCATCCAATTACCATTGTAAATTAAGTAATGGACCAAGGGAGATAAATTCAAGTGTCTGGTCAAGTCATAGATGACAGAGAGAAATTTTTAGTAGACAGACACAGGGGCATGTGCAACCCCTTCCTATCCATAGGGAGCGTGTCCGGCATTAAAGAGAAATTGTGGTCTTGTTACTCATAGGGGAATGAAGTTCTAAATGTATGCAAGTCTTTTTTGTATCACTTCGCCCTTGAGAAAACCCTCCACTTCACGGAGTTTTCCGAGTGGTGTGCGGTGAACTATTCTCCCTCTTAAAGGATTATTGTGAGTCAGTCCACATCCAAAATACTTTGTAAAATTGATGCTTCAGTCGTCAGAGAAAACCTTAGTCTGCCCGAAAATTACCCTGTAAATCGTGAGTCTGTAAATGAATCTGTCCTTGCTGATTCTTTCAAAAATTGTGAAAGTGAAAGTCACTGTCAATTCTTGTCAAGTATCCTGAAGGAAGGTCATTCCCTTGAAGGTCTTTTCTTGCCTTACCCCTTGCACATTTTTAAGACTGAAGTGCAATTGGTAGTGTCTCTGGTCTGTCAAGTGTTAGGTCTGGATGACGATTGTCATGTAGGTGATGTCATCCTTGGTTTCTTATTAAGAATAAACTCTTTAAACCATGAGTCCCAGTCAGTCCCTATGCTTAATTTAGATGAGTACCTTGCCGAAACGATTCACCTTTAGTTGACTAAGTTTCTAAAAGTTCAGTTCTTTAGGTTTCAAACATACTTGCTTAACATGCTATTATGCTCTAACGTTACTGAATTGAAATTTTTAAGTACTCTATGCTCTTCTGATTTGCCCAAGCAAATCAACATGTTCGAATTTGCTAATACGATCATGTCTAAAATGTACAAAATGTTATTTGATGAGGACCTGCCCCGTGTTCTAGACGAGATGAGATGCCTAATGCAGTCTTCACCCGAAGATCGGGTGGGGGACTGGTTCCTGTACAGAGGTTACACAGTGTTAAGAATATATGGCTTTACTGGTCAGCCTTATAGGCTACCCTCCTTCTTGACCCCAAGGATTTTTGCACTAGAGTTCATGAGGCAGAGACTGCTGTCTGAAGAAGAGCACTTTGGTGCTTTCAAAAAATCTTCAAGCATTAAATTTCCACTTAAAGTCGGCCCTTTCATTTTTAAAAGCAAGGGTGCCTTGGCTTTTATAGAAAAGTTGCTGGAGAATATGGATTTCATAAAAGAAGTAAATGTGAATTACGACCCCCACCATGTGATCTCATTGAGAAAACAGGCCAACAAAAATAAATGATTTGAGCATCAGGCTATTGAGGGGTTAGCTAAAATGGCCAATTTGCTGCAGTGTACTAACAGGTCAAATCCTGATGAAGAGACACATACTATACCTGTCACAGCGACCCAAATAACAGAAGGTGCCGGTATTATGGTTAAGAGGAGTTTGTCTGAAACTGAGAGTATGGATGTAGATGAAGAAGGGCCCCATAAAAAGGCAAAGCTGCTTGAAAGTGGTGAAATTGTAGATGAGGAAGTTTCTGATGGTTCCAAAAGGGTTGCCCTAGTTCCCATGAAAGCGGTGCAAGTAAGTCAATTCTCTTTTAAAAATGTGGATGGTGATGTAGAAAGTTTGGAATCATGCCACGTGTTTAAGTCGAAGGAAGAGTTAAAGGCCAGCTACATGGAGAGGAGGAAACAGTCTATGGAGGAGATGAGAAATTTGCTCCTGAAGGTGAGAGGTTTGTACAGTTCAAAAACCTCTCTAGTCTCTGCTAGAGATGCTGAGAGAAATACATTTAAAATGGCTATGGTAAGCGACAAGAAAATGTCTGAAATGGAGATTCGGCTAGACAAAATTAGCACTCTGGATAAAATTCAACTTCACAAACAGACCAACGATATCATCTACTCAGACTTACTACAAGCCATAGTGAGGATTAATAAATTGTAAGTTTTGATAGACAAAC
The DNA here is from genome assembly GCA_001517045.1 of Pseudotsuga menziesii. Classification (NCBI taxonomy): domain Eukaryota; kingdom Viridiplantae; phylum Streptophyta; class Pinopsida; order Pinales; family Pinaceae; genus Pseudotsuga; species Pseudotsuga menziesii. The sequence continues at coordinate 349,958 of LPNX010490288.1, read as the reverse complement.
TAGAAATTCAATTAAAACATGAGAGGGTGGAAAATAAAGCAAATGTGGTTCAGATTAGAAAGCTGCAAATAGACATTGCTAGTTGAGACAGCACCTAGACAGTCAAGAGGATGTTAGAGGAAAAGGACAATGCACTCCAGGTACTGAAGAAGAAGCTGAAGATCCCAGGTGCTGAACATGTTCAGTCATCTAAGTTACTAGCTCTCCAAGAAGAGAAGGATAAAGTCCATCAAGAGATGATGGAGTATAAAGGAAGAGCTGGGGAGCTACAGGAGGAAAAAGACAGGTGGGAAGGCAAAAGGGAGGAACTGTTATCCCAAATATCCTTGATGAAAAAAGATCAGAATGAAGAGAAGGAGATTATGGAAGAGCTGATGAGCCAGACTCCCACCGGCGAGGACTTGTCTATTGTAAATATCCAGAAGCCATTAGATGATTTCTCTACTGATGATTTGTTGGTGCCAATGTCCCAGGTGAGCTTGAAGGAAGAAGCAATCAAATATTTGAAAGCAAAGAATGAAAAGATGAAAGTTGAATTGGCCAAAGTAAGTGAAAGCAAAAAACAAATACTGCAAGACATGAATCAATTACAGAAGAAATTCGATGAGCTAAAAGAAAAATGCATTGGGAAAGGCCCTCTTCAGGGGGCAAACCATATCATTTGGGATACCTTGTGTATAGAGATTACCAAGTTCCGGCACTATCTAAATTTTATTGATGATTTGAATATAATGATAAATTTGGCTCACCAAAGATTAAAACTGGTAAACGAACATATGGAGAAAAGACCTCTTGCTACAGCTCAAAACACACTAAATTTTCTAAATTCACTGTCATATTAGAAGTTGCACGAATTGGGCATAAAGGACAGAGTATCAATAGTGATGTGGGCAAAGAAAATAATCCATAAGCATCACTTAATCAAAACGGTCCAAGATAAATCAGAAGGATTGCTTCTACAGGTTAATAATTTTAAACAGGAGTTTAAAGAGCTATTCGAGGACGGATTGCCTTCTTTCTAGGACGGAGAAGGGCGGATGTTCTCACAGGAACATTATCATAACCTGCTTGTTCAGTGCTGCATGGACCACTCCAAATTCAATGATTTGGAGAAAATCCTGACAGGGAAGACCATTGTGGATATGCTCATAGAAGATTTCAAGATTCTGCAGAAGTTCGTAATCATCAGAAGCAGATTTCCCAGAAAGTCCTATGAAGCATACATGGAGCTCAAGGTATAAATTTGGGAAATGACAAAATGTGACACCCCAAATTCGGAGCAGTGGAAAGCTGTGGAGCGGTTTGGAAAGACAAAGTATATTCTCCATCCTTAGAAACATGTGTCATGCACTGAAGAGCTGATGGGGAAAAGACGTGGAGCTGATGGGGCAAAGACGTGGAGCTGATGGGTGAAAGTTTGTTATCAAGTTGATTTGTACTTTATGATCTGTTAGGATTGGAGTTGTAACAAACTTCCTAGGGGTTAGGAATTCGGTTACAAACTCTAAATTAAGCCAATCATTCTGTTATTGATTTTCTTATTGGGAGACCTATCATTTTATGTATAAATATGCATCTTTTTTAAGAGATTGGGGTTGGAACCCATCGGGTGGTGAATAATATTGGAGAACATTTCTGTTTTTGGAATAACAAAGTGAATGCATGAGAGTTTTTGTCAGAGATTCATGTGTCGTTGATATTACAGTCTGTGCTTCTTTCTTTATGTGATTGTATTTCCCTTGTGTAACACTCCATTTTGTTTCTTCCTCGTATCTGGAATACAGCGTTTGATGATTGGAATTCATGTGTTTATGCTCTGGTCATCATTTCAGATATTATATGATTTTTTCTGCTAAAGTTGATATAGAACTCATCCTTGTTGATGCTCTGTATTAATGGGTTGTTTCTTCATCTCTTCTGTTCCACCTGAATCAATTTGAACGACTATGATGATGTGATTACCTTAGCTTTGATAAATATCATGTATATGTCTTTGTGGTATCTTTATATTGTATATGACTCCATGCCCAATGGTTATGTGATTTTTTTAGCCAAATATATATATCTTTGAATGTTATTTTATATCCGGTCTTGTTAAATCTGGTCCTATTAAATATTTATTGAGAGATCCCTCTCTGGAAGAAAATACCAGTTTCTTCCTAAAGTGGTTTTGCTGTTACCTTGGAGTTTACCTTTTACAACCTGGGTACATTCTGAGTGCTAACAAACTAGCGCCGTTGTCGGGGACTGAAGTGCTTATCTGCCCCGAGAGAACGACAAAGATTAAGAAATATTTCTGTGGGCAAACAGGAATTTCAAAAAGAAAAGAAGGTTGTATATTTTCCCTAGCGACTTCATTGTGAAATTGTTTCAGAATTCAAGAACGACATTCTGGCTTCAAGAAGACATACACGAGGTAACTCTGATACTGAAATTCTGAAAAGTTTTGAGGATCCAGAAAAGTTGTTTAAGAGAAAAAATAAAGAGAAGTTAGATTTTCCTCTATTCGGCCCATCATCATCACCAAATTCTCATATTAACCCAGAATGGGAAGTCAATACTGCGCAGACCCTGTTGAGAACTAGATCTGAACCCGACCTAAAAAATACTGAGTTCAATCCTTGTAGGTTGAGAGCTAGATCTGAATCCGACCTCAAAAATACTGAGTTCCATCCTCATAGGTTAGAGTCCTACCTGTTAGATTCCCTCTAGAAGGACTTGCAACAAACCTCTAAAGCTGAAACAACTGCTTTTGAGCATTCTCAAAGTACTTCAGTTCTTGTGAACCCACCCAGACCAATGGCCGCTAGATTTGATCCCTTGCGTTTGCCGGCTGTATTACATGATCTCCCCCAAAATTATTCTCAGAGAATTTCTTTATTTGATGGGGAAGGTGATATAACCACAAAACAACATGTTGCCAAGTTTAAAGATTTCATTGACTTGGAAGAAGTTGACTATCCTGATGTCAAACTGCGGTTATTTGCCCAAAGTTTGTCTGGGGAGGCAAAGAAGTGGTTTAAGGACTTGGCTAATGGATCTATAGCAAATTTTTAGGCCTTCCAAAATGCCTTTCTGGACAGGTGGGACGATAAACAGAACCCTCTGCAGCTTTTATCTCAGTACAATAGTCTCAAAAAGGGGGGTTTTGAGTCTGTTCATGAATTTTCGAGCAGATTCATGAGGGCTTACAACTCTATTCCGGAAGATATAAAACCTTCTCCTGCGGCTGCTAAACTGCATTATCCTGGAGCTTTTGATAATGATTTTGCATTTTCATTGCGGGAGAGGAAATCGGCAACTCTTGCTGCCATGTTTACTGATGCCCTAGAAGTGGAAGCTAACATGATGGCTAGTGGAAAGATGAAACATAGAGACATGGATAGGAGGAGAAAGGAAGAAAATGTGCCTTCTACTTCATCTTCTTCCACTGATGTTGAAGACTATGGAAAATTTGATGGATAGGTTAACCATGGATACTAGGCCCTTCAACAGGGAGCAAGGAGATCCCCAAATCACAAACCCAAATCAGCCTTCCTCTATTTCTTTGAATGGAGAAAAGGGGAAAGGACTACAAAAGGAACCCTTTGTGAGTAAAGAGGTTGAAAATGAGGTACAAAGGGATAAAATAATAAAGAAGGTGACTCCAATTGATGTGGAAAAGATTGGTGCTGGTTTTAACTTACAAAACGAGCTTTCAAAACTAAAAATCTCTGTTCCATTTAATGAGTTATTGAGAAACACTGAATACAGAGATACTATCACCAAAATGATCAAAAACCAAGGAGAATGGCAGTCAGACATTTTAGAATTGAATGATGATAATCCTGCTATTTCATTTGGACCAAAAGTTGAAAATTTAGAAGGTGAAGAGGTTCCTCCTTTCTATTTAAGTCTAAATGTGCATGACAAAGTGGTCCAGAATGTTATGTTGGATTCAGGGGCATCCCATAATCTAATGCCTAAAGGAGTCGTGGAAATTCTAGGATTAGAAGTGACTAGACCATATAAGGATTTATATTCATTTGATTCTAAGAGAGTAAAATTCCTTGGTTTGATTAAAGACATGGTGGTGACCCTGAATAAATTGCCATCTAAAACTATAGTCATGGATGTGGTGGTAGCAGATATTCCACCCAAATTTGGGGTATTGCTGTCAAGATCTTGGACCTCCAAGCTGAACGGTAGTTTACAGATGGACATGTCATATGCAACAATTCTTGTTCCAGATGGGAGCAGAAGGTTATATAATGAAAAAAGAACTCCCTATGTGGTTAGTAGTCAAGATAAACCTGAAGTCCATCACATATATGCTGTTGATACTGATTTGGGGTCTTCCATTTTCTTTAATGAGGTTGTCCCACATGAGGTAGAAAAGACATTGCAGGAGAAGTCTGAGGAAAATGATGAAAAAGAAATTTTGGAACAGGAAGCTTTGGAAGCAAAGAAAAAAAAAGAAGGCCAATGGATCATGTATTTTGATGGATCTGTTGCAAAGGTTGGTGCTGGGGCTGGTGTATACATAATTTCTCCTATTCATGATTTCAAAGCTTTATCATACAAATTGTTATTTGAATGCACAAATAATGTAGCAGAGTATGAGGCTTTGTTATTAGGATTACATGCTTTGAAAGATTTGGGGGCTCAGAGAGTCAGAATCTTGAGAGATTCTGAGTTGAGAGTTATCAAACCAGGCATCCTCGGATGAGAGCTTACAGAAATGAAGTATGGGATATGATTGGTAATTTCTTCACAGAGCATACACTTTAGGTTGTCCCTAGGGTTGAAAATTTGGTGGCTGATTCTTTAGCAGTATCTGCTGGAAAATTTGAAAACCCAATGGTTAGAAAAAAGGAATACCAGGTGGAGATTTTGAACAGACCTTCTATCCCTGACAATTCCAAATACTGGCAGGTGTTTGAAGATGATATGCAGATCCGAATATTTCTAGAGTTGTCAGGGGATTTTGTGAATACTCATTTTGACAATGAAAATGACAATGATAGGACCCCTGGAGATGATGAAGAAATTGAAACAGAAGAAGAAGATGCTGAGAAGTTAAAGAAAACCTTGGGAGGTAAGGATATCATCCAGCTAAAAAATAATTTCATACCAAGAGACCTGATCCCTTTAGAAAGGATCTTTGATCAAAATGATGTTTCCAAGAACCCCAAAGTGAAACCTGTTGGTGATGCCATTGAAGATAAAAATATTGGCACTGAAGAGAATCCTAAAATCATAAAATTATCCAAGAAGCTGCCGAAAAGAGAGAAAGAGGAGTATGTAAAGTTGATGAAAAAATATACAGATGTGTTTGCTTGGAGTTATGAAGACCTCAAAGAATATGATACATCTATCATACAGCACACTATTCCTATAAATCCTGGGGAGAATCCTTTTAAACAGAAACTAAGGAGGATCAATCCTAAGCTGCTCCCTATCATTGAGAAGGAAATAAAGAAGTTATTCGATGCCAAGATCATTGTAACACTCAGGTTTTCTAAATGGGTTGCGAATTTAGTCCCTGTCAGAAAGAAGAATGGTGAGATAAGACTATGCATAGATTTCCGCAATCTGAATAAGGTCTCCATGAAAGACAACTATCCTCTACCCAATATGGATCATATACTGCAGCAAGTGGCGGGATCTAAAAGGATTTCGATGCTGGATGGTTTTTTCGGGTATAATAAGATCAAAGTGCTTCCAAAAGATCAGGAGAAAACTTCCTTTACTACACCATGGGGCACTTTCATGTATGCGAAGATGCCTTTTGGTTTGATGAATGCAGGCACCACTTTCCAGTGGGCTATGGACATTGCCTTTGCAGGAGAAATTGGAAGTTTCATGGTAATTTATATGGATGATATCACAGTCTACTCAAAGTCTGACAGAGAACATCTGCATCATCTGGAGAAGGTCTTCATGAAGTGTAGGAGGTATGGCATATCTTTGAACCCTAAGAAGTCTAATTTTGCACTAGAAGAACGAAAGCTGCTAGGCCATATAATATCCAAAGATGGCATAAAGATTGACCCTGAAAGAGTAAGTGCAATTCTAAGGGTAGGAGAACCCAGAAGCGAAAAGGAGATACAATCATTTCTGGGACAAGTAAATTTCTTGAGGAGATTTGTACCAAGCTTTGCTGAGATTTTGATGAATATTACGAATATGTTGAAGAAAGGTCATGAAATAAAGTGGAGTACAGAAGCTAAGGAGTCATTTCGGAAGCTCCTGTTTTGATAAGTCCAGATTTCGCCAAAGATTTTTCAGTATTCTCATATTCTTCGGAACATACGATAGCAACAGTATTATTGCAGAAAAATGATGAAAATTTGGAACAACCCATAGCCTTTTTCAATAAAATGCTACGGGATGGGGAATTGAAATATGACATCATGGAAAAGCAGGCCTATGCTTTAATTAAAGCATTAAAGGATTTCAGAGTATATGTTTTGCATTCCCATGTAATTGCACATGTTCCAATCGCTGCAGTAAAAGCAATTTTGACTCAACAAGACCCCGAAGGCAGGAGGGCGAGATGGATAGCTACATTATTGGAATATGATATAGAAATAAAACCCACGAAGCTGGTTAAAGGACACGGGTTAGCAAAGATGATGACAAAATCAAATTGTGAATCTTTATAGATCAATTTTTTGACTCACTAGTCTGATCAGTTGGACACAGAGATAGAAGTGATGGCTGACTTTGTGGCATCTCCATGGTATTCTGGTATTGTATATGTCCTCTGAAATTTGCAAGCCCTAGAAGGATTAAGTAAATCAAGAGCAAGATCTGTAAAGTTGAAATCTACTAAATTCTGTATCATAAATAAATATCTTTATTGGAAAGATCCTGGGGGAGTTCTACTAAATTGTCTATTGGAAGATGAACCCAACAAGTTACCAGAGAATTTCACAAAGGAGACTGCGGGGGACATCATTCTTGGAAGGTGACTGCAAACAAAATCCTAAGAGCTGGTTATTATTGGCCTACTTTATTCTCAGATGTATATAAAGAAACCAGCAAATGTCATCAATGCCAAATTTTCGACGGTAAGAGAAAGGTATTGTCTCTCCCTCTGGATCCAATAACAGTTGAGGCTCCTTTCCAGTAATGGGGTTTTGATTTTATTGGTGAAATAAACCCCAATTCATCAGGTCAACACAGGTGGATCTTGACAGCTACAGACTATTTTACTAAATGGATAGAAGCAATTCCTACCAAGAGGACCACTGAAAATGTGATCATGGATTTTCTTGAAGAAAATATATTGGCTCGATTCGGGTGTCCAAAAAGGATAGTAACAGACAACGCAGCTGCTTTCAAATCTAGGAAGATGATTAACTTTTGTCATAAGTATCATATAAGCCTCAATCACTCAACTGCATATTACCCTCAAGGAAATGGATTAGTTGAATCTTCAAATAAAATCCTGGTGAGGATCATCAAAAAGCTGTTGGAAGATAATAAGAGGTCCTGGCACACCAAACTAAAATATGCTCTATGGGCTGATAGAATTAGTACTAAAAGAGAAATTGGCATGTCTCCATTTCAACTGGTATATGGTGCTGAAGTAATTTTTCCAACATCATTAGGGGTACCAGTTATGAGATATTTCCAGGATCAGCAAGAAGAACCAAATCACATACAACGAAGGATAAATCAAATCATTGAGCTAGAAGAACGAAGAAGTAAGGCTTACGACAAAGTGCAGTCACATCAAGAGAAAATGAAGAATACTTTTGACAGAAGAATCAAGGAAGAGCAGTTTTAGATTGGTGACCTGGTTTTGAAGTGGGATGCTCCTAATGAAGACAAACATGGAAAGTTTGACCCTATGTGGGTAGGGCCTTACGTTGTTGCTGGATACAAAGGACAAAATGCATTTTTGCTGGAATATACAAATGGGGTTCTTCTGGAGAGTAACCCTGTAAATGGAAGATATCTGAAGCATTACCTGTCCTGAGGGAGAAGCTAAAATTTGTATCATAGAATTGTAAATATTTATTTCCCTTTACAAATAAATATGGATGGTAAGCCGAGTGTATTTGAAAGATCGCAGTGAACGCTCTAAAGTTCAGGAGGCATATCACTCCTTTTCTAAAAATATATAAAAATGATATATTTACAAAAACAAACGATGGGTTTTTGAGAAGTTATTACGCAAAATAAAAAGTAGGCACCTGGTCTATGAGTTCTTTGATACCTCATAGGGAGGATATCATCCGCAGATGGAGCCAGCTGTTAACACCATTATTTATCAAGGAGATGAAAGACCATGGTGGAGAAAGAAAAATAATGGTTGTTTGGATACTTTGGTTAAAGGATATATTGTAAAAATGGGACTATAGGCAAAAAAGAGATTAAGTCAACGAAGATCCTAAGCCGCGATGGAAGAAGGAAGAAAATCAATGGCTGATATTTTCTCCACTCCTCAGAGATGCAAGGAAGATAAAGGTTTGTCCGGGTGCTTATCGGGCGCACGGATCAGCGGCCATCAAGTTGTTTCGGGCAGATCATGGTCTATATCCAATCCACTTTGTGAAGTTGCATCTTGGTTAAAGTAATACATTCCGACGGAATCGGGTACATGCTACTCAATCCAATGGCGGAGAGGTGAAGTCGGATCACATCCACGGTTGAGATTGATTCTGGAACTAGAACCTGCACGACCGATAAACCTAAAGCGCCTAGCAGAATGATTTATTCGGTGATCGATCTGATGGTTGAAAATCAAAGTGAATCAAATCAACGGCTATTATGATTTTCGGAGAGTGAACTAGCATGGGGGATAATTCCAAAGTGCCCAGTGGAATTTGTTACGTGGCATATGATCCGACGGTGGAAAGTTAAAGGCGTATCACATCAATGGCTGAGGATGATTCCAGGGATCAAAGTTGCACGACGGTTAAAGTGACGGAGCCCAGCAGAATTCGGTACGTGTCACCCGATCCAATGGCTCACGAATAAAGGCTGGTCGCATCTACGGCTGTGAGGGATTCCGGAACATGAAGTTGCACGAGGAATAGCGTCGAGAAACTCAGCGGATTTGGATATCTCTTTCCCGATCTGACGGCGGGTGATAAAAGGTGGTTTCATCGACGGTGGGAGATCATTCCGGGATGGAGACTGGCACGTTGTTTATCACCAAGATGCCTGGTGGAACGAGGTACGTGTCTCTTGATCCAAAGGCCAGAAATTAAAGAGAAATTAGATCTAGGGTCTTAAATGAATACGGAGAATAGAAGTACATGGCCGTTAGGAACAGATGGTGGTTGCAGAAAATAAATGCTGTCCACATGGCGAATTGTGTGGTTCTATAAAGGCAAGATTGACCTCTCCAATGATTATTTTATTTGCTCGGGAACCGACGAAAAGGACTTGGTGATTTGGCAGCTTCCATTTGTTAGTTTCATGCACGCTCTGAGCACATGCCCCCACAGTAAGCCAGGTAGGACTTAAACCCTGTAACTTCTTCGTCCAATTACCATTGTAAATTAAGTAATGGACCAAGGGAGAGAAATTCAAGTGTCTAGTCAGGTCATAGATGACAGAGAGGAATTTTTAGTAGACAGACACAGGGGTGTGTGCAACCCCTTCCTATCCACAGGGAGCGTGTCCGGCAGTAAAGAGAAATTGTGGTCTTGTTACTCATAGAGGAATGACGTTCTGAATATATGCAAGTCTTTTTTGTATCACTTCGCCCTTGAGCAAACCCTCCACTTCCCGGAGTTTGCCGAGTGGTGTGCGGTAAACTATTCTCCCTCTCATAGGATTATTGTGAGTCGGTCCACATCCAAAATACTTTGTAAAATTGATGCTTCAGTCGTCAGAGAAAACCTTAGTCTACCCAAAAATTACCCTGTAAATCGTGAGTCTGTAAATGAATCTGTCCTTGCTGATTCTTTCAAAAATTGTGAAAGTGAAAGTCGCTATCAATTCTTGTCAAGTATCCTGAAGGAAGGTCAGTCCCTTGAAGGTCTTTTCTTGCCTTACCCCTTACACATTTTTAAGACTGAAGTGCAATTGGTAATGTCTCTGGTCTTTCAAGTGTTAGGTCTGGATGACGATTATCATGTAGGTGATGTCATCCTTGGTTTCTTATTAAGAATAAACTATTTAAACCATGAGTCCCAGTCAGTCCCTGTGCTTAACTTAGATGAGTACCTTGCCAAAACGATTCACCTTCAGTTGACTGAGTTTCCAAAAGTTCAGTTCTTTAGGTTTCAAACATACTTTCTTAACATGTTATTATTCTCTAACGTTACTGAATTGAAATTTTTAAGTACTCTATGCTCTTCTCATTTGCCCAAGCAAATCAACATGTTCAAATTTGCTAATTCGATCATGTATGAAATGTACAAAATGTTATTTGATGAGGACCTGCCCCATGTTCTGGATGAGATGAGATGCCTAATGCAGTCTTCACCTGAAGATCGGGTGGGGGATTGGTTCCTGTACAGAGGTTACACAGTGTTAAGAATATATGGCTTTACTGGTCAGCCTTATAGGCTACCCTCCTTCTTGACCCCAAGGATTTTCGCACTAGAATTCATGAGGTAGAGACTACTGTCTGAAGAAGAGCACTTTGGTGCTTTCAAAAAATCTTCAAGCATTAAATTTCCACTTAAAGTCGACCCTTTCATTTTTAAAAGCAAGGGTGCCCTGGCCTTTATAGAAAAGTTGCTGGAGAATATGGATTTCATAAAAGAAGTAAATGTGAATTACGACCCCCACCATGTGATCTCATTGAGAAAATAGGCCAACAAAAATAAACCGTTTGAGCATCAGGCTATTGAGTGGTTAGCTGAAATGGCCAATTTACTGCAGTGTACTGACAAGTCAAATTCTGATGAAGAGACACATACTATACCTGTCACAGCGACCCAAATAACAGAAGGTGCTGGTATTATGGTCAAGAGGAGTTTGTCTGAAACTGAGAGTATGGATGTAGATGAAGAGGGGCCCCATAAAAAGGCAAAGCTGCTTGAAAGTGGTGAAATTGTAGATGAGTAAGTTTCTGATGGTTCCAAAAGGGTTGCCCTAGTTCCCATGAAAGCGGTGCAAGTAAGTCAATTCTCTTTTAAAAATGTGGAGGGTGATGTAGACAGTTCGGAATCATGCCATGTGTTTAAGTCAAAGGAAGAGTTAAAGGCTAGCTACATGGAGAAGAGGAAACAGTCTATGGAGGAGACGAGAAATTTGCTCCCGAAGGTGAGAAGTTTGTACAGTTCAAAAATCTCTCTAGTCTCTGCTAGAGATGTTGAGAGAAATACATTTAAAATGGCTATGGTAAGCGACAAGAAAATGTCTGAAATGGAGATCTGGCTAGAGAAAATCAGCACTCTGGATAAAATTCAACTTCACAAACAGACCAACGATATCATCTACTCAGACTTACTACAAGCCATAGTGAGGATTAATAAATTGCAAGTTTTGATAGACAAACTAGAAATTCAATTAAAACATGAGAGGGTGGAAAATAAAACAAATGTGGTTCAAATTAGAAATCTGCAAACATACATTGCTAGTTCAGACAGCACCCAGGAAGTCAAGAGGATGTTAGAGGAAAAGGACAATGCACTCCAGGTACTGAAGAAGAAGCTGAAGATCCCAGGTGTTGAACATGTTCAGTCATCTGAGTTACTAGGTCTCCAAGAAGAGAAGGATAAAGTCCATCAAGAGATGATAGAGTATAAAGGAAGAGCTGGGGAGCTACATGAGGAAAAAGATAGGTGGGAAGCCAAAAGGGAGGAACTGTTATCCCAAATCTCCTTGATGAAAAAAGATCAGAATGAAGAGAAGGAGATTATGCAAGAGCTGATGAGCCAGACTCCCACTGGTGAGGACTTGTCTATTGTAAATATCCAAAAGCCATTAGATGATTTCTCTACCGATGATTTGTTGGTGCCAATATCCCAGGTGAGCTTGAAGGAAGAAGCAATCAAAGATTTGAAAGTAGATAATGAAAAGATGAAAGCTGAATTGGCCAAAGTAAGTGAAAGCAAAAAAAAAATACTACAGGACATGAATCAATTATAGAAGAAATTCAATGAGCTAAAAGAAAAATGCATTGGGAAAGGCCCTCTTCAAGGGGCAAAACATATCATTTGGGATACCTTGTGTATAGAGATTACCAAGTTTCGGCACTATCTAAATTTTATTGATCATTTGAATATAATGATAAATTTGGCTCACCAGAGATTAAAACTGGTAAATGAACATATGGAGAAAAGACCTCTTGCTACAACTCAGAACACACTAAATTTTCTAAATTCATTGTCATATTAGAAGTTGCATGAATTGGGCATAAAGGACAGAGTATCAATAGTGATGCAGGCAAAAAAAATCATCCATAAGCATCACTTAATAAAAATGGTCCAAGATAAATTAGAAGGATTGCTTCTACGGGTTAATAATTTTAAACAGGAGTTTAAAGAGTTGTTCGAGGACAGATTGCCTTCTTTCTGGGACGGAGAAGGGCGGATGTTCTCACAGGAACATTATCATAACCTGCTTGTTCAGTGCCGCATGGACCACTCCAAATTCAATGATTTGGAGAAAAGCCTGACAGGGAAGACCATTGTGGATATGCTCACAGAAGATTTTGAAATTCTGCAGAAGTTCGCCATCATCAGAAGCAGATTGCCCAAAAAGTCCTATGAAGCATACATGGAGCTCGAGGTATCAATTCGGGAAATGACAGAATGTGACACCCCAAATTCGGAGCAGTGGAAAGCCATGGAGCGGTTTGGAAAGACAAAGTATATTCTCCATCCCTAGAAACAGGTGCCATGCACTGAAGAGCTGATGGGGCAAAGACGTGGAGCTGATGGGCGAAAGTTTGTTATCAAGTTGATTTGTACTTTATGATCTGTTAGGATTGGAGTTGTAACAAACTTCCTAGGGGTTAGGAATTCAGTTACAAACTCTAAATTAAGCCGATCATTCTGTTATTGATTTTCTTATTGGGAGACCTATCATTTTATGTATAAATATGCATCTTTTTTAAGAGATGGGGGTTGGAACCCATCGGGTGGTGAATAATTTTGGAGAACATTTCTGTTTTTGGAATAACAAAGTGAATGCATGAGAGTTTTTGTCAGAGATTCATGTGTTGTTGATATTACAGTCTGTGCTTCTTTCTTTATGTGATTGTATTTTTCTTGTGTAACACTCCATTTTGTTTCTTCCTCATATCTGGAATATAGTGTTTGATGATTGGAATTCATGTGTTTATGCTCTGGTCATCATTTCAGATATTATATGATTTTTTCTGCTAAAGTTGATATAGAACTCATCCTTGTTGATGCTCTGTATTAATGGGTTGTTTCTTCGTCTCTTTTGTTCCACTTGAATCAATTTGAACGACTGTGATGATGTGATTACCTTGGCTTTGATAAATATCATGTATATGTCTTTGTGGTATCTTTATATTGTATATGACTCCATGCCCAATGGTTATGTGATTGTTTCAGCCAAATATATATATCTTTGAATGTTATTTTATATCTGGTCTTGTTAAATCTAGTCCTGTTAAATATTTATTGAGAGATCCCTCTCTAGAAGAAAATACCAGTTTCTTCCTAAAGTGGTTTTGCTGTTACCTTGGAGTTTACCTTTTACAACCTGGGTATATTCTGAGTGCTAACAGAAACAATGTTCGTTGCTTGTTTATTCAGCAATCCTAACTCTTGAATAGAAAACCAATTTCTTTGATGCAAAAAACTCTTTTCACTGAACTTGATACACTTGAAAACTTATGTACATTGATGGGTTTGGGTTTCCTTTTCAATTATTAATGCTATTGGTGTAGAAAATATAAAACTTAGCATTGTCTTGGGTATTTAGATCTGCCCAACTGTCATGAATGAAACAAGGTTGTAAGATTTAATTTTGTTTGATCCACTCATACACATTGGGCTTAATCAAACTTTGGTTTTGGATACGATTAACCATATCACAAGATAAACTTCTTTTCTTTCCAAGAAAAGCCTCACAGGATTCTCCCCCTCTTCCCTGGAATATCTTGATGGAGGGCAGCTCAACAACTACCTGCAATGGTGGTTGGTAACCCAGTCAGACTCAGCAGGACTTGAACCTCAGCCGGACTAGAACTGGAGACCTTACAGTGAACTCCACCTTAAAACAACCTATTTGAACTGATTGAGATAACCCATTGGGCTTCACAAGGTGAACGCTTTCCATATGGTCAAACCATATTGGTTGTCAGGTTCATTTACAAACTGAAAATGAAGCTGGTGAAGATGATTATGACTCTAATCCAACCACAAAAGTTTTAATGCCAAGTCTACAAGATAATTTTTGTACACTAGATTGGGTTATGTATCATAGTGCCTTTGAAAATACGTTGTTGGAGGTATTTTTATGTAGTTTGATTGATTGCTTTGTTAGAGTCACACCTCCAGAATTTGCCTTGAATCTATGTTGAAGAAAATTCGTCAGTTTGAAGACTAAATTTGGAATTGCTCATAATGTTACTGTTGTTCAGTTATTTGGCTCATATTTTTTAGTTGACTTTGCTTCTCCATCTTTTTGTTTATGTCTTCTGACCAACTTGCTTGTTTGTCACAACCCTCGATTTTTTTTCTTTTCCCCGTAGATGATAAAGAATTTGTTTGAGTAAAACTTAGCTAGGAACTTGGTGACGAGGTAGACATCTGAACTGGAAATACAATCTTCAACTGAAAGGTGTTCTATTTTGACATCATGAATTTATGCTTTAAATGCTCACAAGTTCATTGGATAAATGGATGCCAGCTTGACTCGTCCATTCCTCTTGTTAAATTCATATTGTTTTTAATCTAAAAAGATGAATAGTATGCATTGAAGATTCCAAATCAATTTTGTTTCTAAAGTTGTACAATCTCCTAGATACCAAAATGGTGCTTGGATAAAAAGTCTATGATGGAAAGAAGCAGTTATAAATGGTGTAAGTTTCATTTTTGAACCCTTCTTGGGGAAAACACACTACTATTTGAGATTGGTACAAATAAACCCTCTCTTATTTGTTTTGACATCATGTGATACATTTTAATTCCTAATAAAGTGATTTGCCTAAGGGTGCCTATCAAGTGTCGCCCTTTCTTGTGTTTAGTTTTTTTTTTCCTTAGGTAGAAATTTAAAGGGGTATAAAAAATGTAAATGAAAAAATGGATACATGCAATATATAGGGAAAATAGGGGTTTTAAAAAATCGGCAAGTCATATTGGGAGGGGGTTAAAAAAAAGATTTTGGGAGGTATTTTCCAATATTTTTTGAAAATAGGGGTATTGTTTCATATGCCACGAACGAACGTGCTATGGCATGGTTTCAGTAAGTGAAGACCCTGTACAATGTTCCTAAGGCTATGATCTTCTTGATGAGATGTCTTCTCTCCTACTTCTTGCATGCAATCACTCCTCCCAAACGAGTTATCTCTGTCAAAAACTTAGTATTCAGGCTACAAGCCTCTTCTTCTCCTGCATGAAAAACTCCTCAACTCATGAATCATCTTCTTTACAGATTGCCGGTCTGTCTTCTTGCCTTTACACTAAACACTATCTTACTCTTTGTTTATTTTCCCGCTCTGATACCAAAATTGATGCAGGCACCACCTGCAATTTCATCTAAAATAATTCTTCCAATACCCTGTGGGTTATGGTCCCATAATTTCCTTCAAATATCCAACTTTTCAATTTGAATTTACAACTGTCTTTTGTTCTCAAAATGATTTGACAACATCATTTATTGATTTGTCCTAGTGCTAGGCACATCCACATGTTGCAGCCAATAATACCAAGGTGTAACTCTGTCTCCATACACAAGCAATTTTTAAGATCATATATTTATTCCAAGTTTCATGTTTTAAACCACTACATTCCAGATTACACAAATGCATAAATTATTTGCTCAGAAGCACATACTCTGCTCTCAGAGGGTTATTTACCTTTACCATTAATCGATCACCAGAACCAGAATTCATCACCTCTTCCTTATGCATA
This sequence comes from Pseudotsuga menziesii, assembly GCA_001517045.1. Classification (NCBI taxonomy): domain Eukaryota; kingdom Viridiplantae; phylum Streptophyta; class Pinopsida; order Pinales; family Pinaceae; genus Pseudotsuga; species Pseudotsuga menziesii. The sequence continues at coordinate 333,951 of LPNX010490288.1, read as the reverse complement.
AATACAATGGAGCTACATAATTACTTAATACATTGTAGAAATATAAGGACACTTACTACCTAATACTTCATACACATATGCCTCACCAGATGTGTTTCAATGTTCCTACAAGGAGCCACAATTTAGGAATCGACCCTTCTATCACAACGCATTCCTTTCTGGTTTCCAAACTAAATTTCGACAAGGAAATATGAAACAGTAATAGTTGTAGGTCGTCTTACCAGTCCTTTGTAGTGATTCCAATGCAAGCAAGAATCATTAACTTCTAAGCTCTCAACTGGTACTTCATCATCATTATGGCTCTGCAACAAATCAGGCTCTCTTTTTAAGTCATCCTCGCTTTGATCATGATTTTTGCTGGAGTTTATTTATTTGAACAATACTTTACGTAGGTATGAAATCCAAATGCCCTTCCTCTCTTCAGAACTACAATTAATAAAACCCTTCATTTTTATGATTCGACCACTATTCCAGCGTTGGCCGACAACTTCTTATATACTACTTCTTCACTAAATCATTTTGTAAATCGATTCTATTTCGAAAGGATGTCAATCTCTTCTTTAGAACTGAAATTTCTTGCTCATAAATTCTACCCATTTCCCTTCCCTCAATGAACCCATCATTTTTTTCCTTAACCAGCAATCCCTTCAAAGATGAAGTGTCGTGCACTCAGGATTATACAATCAACATGGATTTACCAATTAAATCAATATTCATCATAGTTGAATCCATTCATAAGATGCATAAATAATACATAGAGATGATGATTTTACTCTCCATTCTATAAATGAACTGTACATACATAATAAACCATGACTTAACTTCTGAGAGTTCTACTAAGCTATTATGGCCCGATCTCCCTCTGCTTGGCCATCCTTCCCCCTTTTTACAAATTCTCCTAGGCTTACATTAATACCTCTGGAATCTCTTCTTTCAGTTATTAAAACCCTAACAAACTTTATAAATTAATGGCAACAAATTATTAAGCTAGTGCAACCACTTGTATTTTCAGAAATCCACCTCTCTCTCTACCTCGTGACTCATTCACTATCTTCTCGAGTCATCCCAATTCATAAGGAATTAGTTACATAATCATTTTGAATGACACCTAACCAAACTTAAGGATATTCCCTATCTGTCTTTACTTGGAAATAAAGTACTTTGTACATGGAAATTGCAATGGCCCCTCCTTCGGCTGATATCAAGACCTAGAGGCCGGACCCAACATTATGGTTTAGAATTGGAGGACTAATGCTCCTGCATCACAATGTCTAGTATTGAGACATATATTTTTTTATGAAATGGTTGAGAAATGAAATTTTTATGGAATAAACATAATAAGTTTTCTAAAAATCCAGTTGCATCTAAAAGGTCCACCAACTTCATGCACTCATCCGTATACTAGGTGATTAGATCAAGGAGCGAGCCGTAGTTTTTCTTTGTTATCTGGCTACACATTTAGGTAATCGCAAGGCTCTACTTGACACCCTTATCCATGAAACTAGGGTGAACTAAGTGATTATATCAAGGAGGAAGCCCTTGTTCTCCTATGCTATCTAGTTGCACATGTAGGTAACCATTAGAACAAGCAAAGGCATTGAGTTCCCTCAAAATATCGTTCCTTCAATTCCCTATCCAACCTGTAGGATTTAGATAATTTTATATATAGCTTATTTCCTAGTGTGATAAGTGGAAATTCAAATAATCTTATTAATAGTATTGTTAGGAAATTGAATATTATTCTTCTCTTCCTCGTAACTTCATAAATCTAGAGTTTCCAAAGCGATGAAACATGGGAGGCCTTATCGAGCTTGAATGGAATGTCACTTTACTTGATGTAGTAAATAAATGTTGAGAAACTCATAAAGTTTGATCATGTTTGCAATAAAATAGAAAAGGAATATAATTACACTTAAAATAAGCTTAGAGCAAGCATTCAAAATATGAGAGGAAACTTATAAAGTTAGATCATATCTCTAAAAAAATGAGAGTGATAATCATTTATCATGTAACTTGTCAAGATTTAAACTTTGAAGTATCTTAACAAAAAATCTCAAATTAATCAATGTTAGTTTTGAAAATTAATCAATGTTATTTTTTATAGGAACTAATAAACATACCTCTCATGACAAATTATTTTAGTTTTGTCATGAATTTGCACTTGGGGTGGCACCTAATGGAAAATAATTAAATGCCTCTTGGGGTCCAAGATGTATAGGTATTTAATGTTATAACCTATCATGGGCATTAAATAAACTTCCACGGGATGATGCTGCGGGGATATGAACCATTGTTGTAACATTAAATGGTGCATTTCTCGCCTCATTCATACTTCATACTCACCCTTTTATCTTAACAAATCATAGTAAAACTCCAATATCTTAATTCAAGGTGAGCGTAATCAATCATTGATTTGAACTTTGAATCATCTTTTCTTTTTTGTAAGTATCAAAGAACTATATTAATAGACAAAAACATATAGTAAATGCAAAGGAACCATGTCTAGATAGTCTTGAGTTCCAGAGAAGTGACACCATAGTAGAGAGACTATCTTGAGCTGAAAAAAGAGCCTGCCCTCAAAGAGGGAAACCAGGCTTGGCCAAAAACACTGAAACTGTTTAAGACATAAACCAACTGGTCAGACCAAAACTAGACAAGTGCTATGAACATAAAATACTGAGAACATGAAAACTCTGGATTTACGGTGTGCTGCAAGGCTCTGCGACCACAATGCAAGTTTTGTATTCGTCCTCATCATTAGTTGAGGGTGCAAGTGGTGAATCTAGCAGTAGCTCCTTTGCTGTATGGGGTTCCCGCTTCAACGACATTGAGCTACAGGCCTGGGAACAGTCTCCTATGCTCATCATCCTAGTTTCTTGTATGCGAGCAACATCTTCTGAGGCCAGAGTCGACTTGTTACCTGGTGATTGCATTACTTCCTACCTTTTGGAGTCTGGGGAAGGCGTTAATGATTTCTTATCTAATGAATTATTAGATGATCTAGAGGCAGACAAGGGGGGAGCTCTGTCCCTTTCCATTAAAAGTTAATCTAAGACGTTCTTCATCTACTAGTAGTGTGATTGTCATTAGAGGAGAGGCAGCGCAGAACAGTGGTGGGCAATTGCTTCAACCTCCTAGTCATCCATCGTCCTGTGGATTCTAAGAGGTACATGTACACCATAACCGAAACTGAACCGACGACAAGGACCAGCTCACCTAAGGCATCCTTTGTAGGTGATGCCCCTATGCGGAGTCGCTTGAATCCTGTGTGGCATGGTGTCATAGCAAGAGCAAACAAACCAAATTGTACCTGACCCTATGTGTGAAAAGCTGAGAATCCACGGAGGAGTGAATAGAGAAGCAAATAAACTTGAATAATGAGATGTGAAGTCTGATGCTTGTCATATACACCTGGAGAGTGAATGTTTCATGTGTCATCCCATACCTATGACAGGACAAGACCATCATTCCAACCGCCGACGGAGATAAGAGCCATGCACTAGGAGATGTGCATCATTACAACCGGTACAAGGGAGAATATTAGGTGTTAATGCTGAGGGAGAGTCCTTTAATGGAGCTAGTAATGCCTCAATAGACATAAGTGCACTATCAACCACATCTGGGAGAGCTTTGAATCCCTAAGCTTTAGTAATGACTGTAAGATCCCCAAGTCCATTATGCCCGTGGGAGGAAGAGCGAAAGGAATTATGATGAAGTTGAGGAGTATGGGATGAGCAAAAGGAAATATGGTGGTCATAGGGAAAGTTCAATAATGATGATAATTTTGTCTTGGGAGGAATAATAAGATGAAGTATGATGAACTTTGGGACCATAGAGATGAACAATAGGAAAGGTGGCAGTCATGGAGGTAAGGAATAACTACTAATTCTTGTCATAGATGTTGAATATCTCCACAAGCTGAACCAAAAACATCTCTGCCTAGAATTTGAAGAGATTGATAAATGCCATTGAACATTCTATAATTTATACCATTTATAATACAATGAATGAGTTGAAAAATTTTCATGGTGCAATGATTACAAGTGAACTGCAAATAAAGAGTGAGGTGGAATCACTCTTTCCCCAATTTAAAGGATAAATTAACACTTGAAATATTAACAACAAAAAAATTCTTAATTGTGTTTCATGTATTTTTCAGTTATTCCCATAATTTCTTTTCATTGTAATGGATTCTTCAAGACTTTGGTGCTCTAAGATTTGGAAAATGACATTGGCATTGATATTATATAGAGTTTCCTTGGCTAGATAAAGTGCATTAAAGATATAAATTAAGTTACTCCTAATTTAGAGTTATGGGATCGCTACCATATCAATATGTTTTGGATCTCTCACAATTGGTGTTATATTTTAGGTGAATGTTTATCTAGAAAGGAAGTTGTTGGCTCAATCTTTCAATGACAATTAAAATACTGTAAAATAGCTGCACCAAATTGTGAATGCAAATTTCATTGTAATCACGATTGTTAGTTTACTTGTTATGGGGACCATGACCCATGTTATTTTTTTCCTTTCATCTCAGATGTTATCAATATGTTTCCTATTCGGGATTACTTATAGAACATTCTTTGAAGCGATTGTATTTATGCTAATTATGCTTCCATTTGATATTAGTGATTAAGGTATTGTTGATGGTGTTTAAGGAAGGGAAGAATGTAGAGAGTAACCAAAATTGTATGATGCAAGTTGAAACCTTAAAGTCTATGGAAATCAAGCCAATTTCTTGTCTATTTGGACATTGATTGTGGTGCACAAGTGAATTTTTTTTAGTTTTAGATTTCAAAATATGCCAATTTGTTTCCCCTTTTCAATACAAATTTGAAATATTACCTCATTAAAATAATATTGCTAATGTCTTGGCAATGTTATCCTTGAACTACAACTCATTAGATACATTTCATAGAAATTCTCTTCATAGTGCCGCGACTGAATTGAAGAATTCTTGTAATTTTTTATAAGTGGAGTTTAAAATAAAGAACAATAAAATATGTTATGAGCTATCATTAATTGAAAGTTTTAAGAATTGTTTTAGGCTAAAAGAAAATTAATAAGCAAAAATAAATTCTTAAAAAACATTAATGAAAATGAATGTACCCAATCTAATTATTTATGGCCTTAGATTTTGCAAAGTTTGATATAGTGGTTAAGATCGCTTAATCTTCATTTTAGGTAGTAAAAGTTTGATGATTGAGCCATTAATATTTTATTTTGGACCAATTAATTTGTGTTGTATAAAAAAGTGGACTAGTATGAAATCGCAATTGTTCTTTTACTAAGTTCTCTACAAGATAAGTGTAAATAGACATTGAACTTTTCAAAATAGATGATAAATATGCAAAAGTATTTATATGCTTTATTTAATGGTTCTCTAAACCACAGGTATAACTAATACATGACAAGTATTGTGTTCAAATTAATTACTATTAAAGCCTCATTTGAAATTGAACATTAGTCGAAAAGAAGAATCTAAAATAAGATTTCTTTCACCCAATAAATATTTTACTATACGTATTATTAGTAAATTAACATATAAATTCTCTAATCCAAGAGTAGAAATTCTACCTAGAGTTAGTTAATGTCTATGGAATCTAAATGAAAATTATTTTTTTTAATTTTGTTGCATTAGGTTTTGCTTGTACTTAAACATTAAAATGGACATTAGCTTAATGAACAATGTGCATTCATTGATTATGGAAACCTCAAACTTGCTAATAGAAAGTATTATGGAACCTGAAGCTTTGTATATGATTATGTAGGAGATAACATTGAATCAATTAAGAAGCAGTAGGAATATGTTAGGATATATTTTTTTTGATATGGCAATCTTGATAGATTGGATCTAGAAAGTTTCAATAGGCTTCAGATATTATTTCAAAGATTGGGATTTGGTTGCTTGTTCAAATTTGAATTTCTTGGCATAGAAGGGATGATTTGGGTTAATTACTTATTTCATTTAGAAATAGATAGCATGGAAAAGTTTTCTCAAATGGGAAGAGAGACACATGGGACACGGAATCTAGCACCTAGCTATCTTGGAAAAAAATTAATTGTTCTCAAATACTACAAACTATTGATAGGTACACATTTACCTCGCATAAGTTTATTCAACTAAACACATAAGATTATGAAAATATATGGAAATATTGGAAATAATATTACATAAAGTTATTTATGAATTATGGAATCATAGAGTTCTATTCTTAGACACATTACCTTATTAGGATAGTCTTAACCAAAAGTAAACCCTTCAAATTCATGAGACAAGATGAATTAGGTAGTGTCGAGGAATTTGGAAGTCCCGCTATTCTTTTAATTATTGTGTGACTGGTTCTTCATAACAACCTAACAATTAAGGACTGACCGCAACTTTATTGATGGATGTTGTGTGGCTTTCCATAAATTGAAAATGGTCATTCATTTATGTGGAATGACATGGTTATTGAATTGTTTTGTCATGGGCTGTTGTTATGTCTAATATTTTCTTTATTTATTGCAAATGGGTCTTTTTTGGGTAAAAATGGATGATCAAAGAGCAAGTTATGAATGACATGTGACATGTCAACATTCTTATACTTTTGGATTTATCAATGGATATAATGTGTGCCCTCCTATTCAACAACATCTTATGATGCATTAAAAGAGTTATTTAATAGTTAATGAATTGACTATTAGGAATCCATAATAGAAATGGGAGATAAAACATTAATATTTCATGATACAGAGAAATAGGGGTGAATATAATCACACATAGGAACATTGTGGAGAAAAATGTTCAAACTAATCATAAAAGGGATTTAAAATAATGTATAATAAGAACCTTGGAAAATGCAACCCTTGATGCTTACAACAATGTTTGGAGGTGGAGAAAATTATGTTTCTTTTATTGAACACGGAAAATGATTATATTACAATACAATGAAAATATTTTATTATTATTATATATTGTTTACATTGTATCAAAATATTTTCCAAGACTTCACAAAATTTTATAATTTAGTGAAAGATTCACCAAGACTTTATAAGATTTTATAATTCAGTGAAATATTCACCAAAAAATTATATATACATATTATATATTTGATAAAATAGCCTTCAAATTTTCCTATGTATCATAGAGATTCGCACACTTATTATACATACAAATTTAGGGAGGGTTCTTAAAATTATCCCTGGAAGGTAAGATCCCATGAGGACGAAAATATATTGCATCGAAAGCAGTAAGTAAACTTTTAGACGGAACCAACTTAGGAGAGCCTAAGGCTCTCCAACAAGAAATAGCCATAATGCACATAGATGCACTTTCTTCTACAATGGTTCACCCGATAGTCTTAGCACCATGTACTACTTCGATTTAAAATGAAACATTATACGACAAACAGGGTTTGACATCAGACATGTCAAACTTCTCCATCAAACTTGTGAAATCCAGGCTTCCTATAGCTTCCAAAAGTGCATTACGTTGCGAAGGACAACTTTGCAAGACTTCCAAAGAAGACATCGCACACGGTGTTTGGGAAAAGTCTTCCACAATAGAATAATTGGGAGAAACCCTCACATTAGGGTTATGTGAAGACTGCTTGTAGACACCTTTTCATATCTTTGGCAATGGTTCGGTTGAATTCTCAATCTGAAGAGGAGCTGACATTTTAGGAGCCTCTTTATCTTTTTGAGCTAGGATTTAATTCTTGGCTTTGGTTTGCAATAAAGTGTGTGAGTGAATCGTGTTAATATATGATTGATCAGATGACAAGGAGATTTGGGTGCCCCAAGTAGTGTTAAACCCACCATAAGATGTATTTTTCCCTTTAGGAAAAGGATCCTTCAAGGTTACAGGTTTTTGTTGTTGCAACAACTCTTGGGCTTGTTCCATTAGAGGGAATTGATAGGTCATGCGATCTTTGCTAAAAAAATTACAAGGGAATTTCACTTTCCTCTTTTCTTGAGGAGTTAATAGGATTGAATTATCTCACTTGAGAGTAGGTTGAGTCTCATTTTCTTTATCTCTGCAGAGTCTTGTGGCCATTGATTCAGGCCCCTTACCTGGTTTGAGTGTCTCTTTTAGTAAAAATTGCAATTGTTTTGACAACTCTTAGATTAGATTGTTTATTCTAGCATTTATTTTCAATATCATTTTCATCCCATACATGTTGCTCTGGTATTGTCCATTTCCATGTGTGTAGGAACAAGTACATTTGAAGGTGAAGTAGAAAATGCAGTGTTGGATATTCGATGATGAGATGGTGTTGTAGACCAGAGATTTCTGAGGTTTTCAAGCACTCTCCCCCTTAGAGCACTTGCCCCAGTTGGAGCTGAATGTTATCACATATATTGTATATGGACTACTATGATGCAATATATGTATATTTTTTCTTTCTCAGATCCAGTTCTATTCTATGGGGATATAACATGGATCATCTTTACAACTTGAGCCATTCAGATCCTTTCTTCAGTAGCAGATGCAGAGCATTCCTTTACCATGACTGATACCTCCTATTCCATTGAGATAACCTTGGTAGTGACATAGTCCATTCAAGCATATCAACAAAGATGGTACACAGTTGACAGAGTGACACTTCAAGTAGAGACCTGCATATGGTGAGATCAGGTAAATGGGTTCTTGGCAGGTTGTTTTCTCTCTGATGTATATTAACACCTTTGACTTATTATATTATCATGACTAAGGGGAATTATACTTATAATACATGTTTATTGATGTCTAAATTATGTTGTGAATGGTTGGATAATCTAATATTGAAGGGCATTGTTTATTCCATGCTTTGCACAAAACTTAGTCTATCTTGTTGTGTTGGTTCCACCCTTTCACCTTTCTCCATACATCCAGTATCATCCATGTTATTTTATCCCTTGACTTATGACTAAGACCTGTGAGAATGAAGATCATTTCCCCCACCTTGAACCCTATGCATGATGGACCCCATGTTGCTTTGTGTCTCTGGCTCTAAAGTATGTGGCTTGGTTCCTTGAATTCTAATTGTAGATTTAGTATGGAAGGGATGTGCATCTAGTGTCATCATATGGTTTTCATTTAGACCTCAAAGCAAGTGCTCCTACCAACAATTTATTTAGACACTAAAGAATCAGAACACATAAATGCCATATCTAAATGATGCAAAAGGCAAGTTGCAATTAGTGGTGCTTTTAAGCACTAATTCCTAAATATAAATGGTATAAAGCTAGTTAGTGGCCAAAGGGTGAGAACTTATCCATTGTATGATGTAAGGATAATTTGTACTTATAGGGAAAAGAGGGTGGAAAACATGTTGGGGCTATGGACGCTCGTTGGTAGTGGGGATAGGCCGAGTCATTTTCTGGGGCCCAGAAGGCTTTCTAGGGAACCTGTCTTTGGAGGATGCCTAGTATTTTGTGTTAACGTGATACATGACTTAAAGTGAAATGTTGTAAATTGTTAAATCTTGTTAAGAAGATACTTGTTCTAGACTAAAGGAAACAAACCTAAGTACCTTAACCATTTGTGATATATTGCCATAGCTAAATGATGCAAAAGGAAATCTACAATTAGTAGTGATTTTAAGCACTAATGCCTAAATGTAAATGTTATCAAATTAGTAAGTGGCCAAAGGATGAGAAATCATCCATTGTATGTTGTAAGTCCCATTTGTCCCTACAAGGAAACAGGGTGGCAAACCCGTTGGGGACATGGATGCTTGCTAGTAGTGGGGCTAGGCCAAGTAATTTTCTAGGTCCTAGAATTTTTTCTAGGGAAATTATCTTTGGAGGATGCCTAGTATTTTGTGTTCAAGTGATAAATGCCTTAAAGTGAAATGTTGTAAATTGTTAAATCTTGTTAAACAGATACTTGTTCTAGCATAAAGGAAACAAGTCTAAGTACTTTAACCATTTGTAAGATACTGCCATATCTAAATGATGAAAAAGGAAAGCTACAATTAGTACTGATTTTAAGCACTAATGCCTAAATGTAAATGTTATAAAACTAGTATGTGGCTAAAGGATGAACACTCATCCACTATATGATGTAAGGCTCATTTGTCCCTACATGGAAACAGAGTGGCAAACCCGTCAAGGTTATGGACGCTCGCTGGTAGTGGGGCTAGGATGATTCATTTTCTAAGGCCCAAAAGGTTTTCCAATGAACCTATATTTAGAGGGTGCCTAGCATTTTGTGTTAAAGTAATAAATGCCTTAAAGTGAAATGTTGTAATTTTTTAAATCTTGTTAAACAGATGCGTGTTCTGGCCTAAAGGAAACAAGCCTAAGTACTTTAACTATTTGTGAGATACAACCATTCCCTATTGTCCTATTTCATGCATATCTCACTATGGTTGTGTGTATTTGTTATCATTCAGAGAGATCACATGGTCAAGGTCAACTAGAAGTCATCACTCTTTGTCTTAAAGCCTTGTTTTCCACTTTCACCCAGCATTAGAAAATTGGTTAAACTTTGTAAGTATGCCATATGCAAGGGGCTTTATGGAATATTCAAAGGTAATTCAAGGACACAGGTATATTTTGATTATTATTGTTGTTGGTGTTCTCACCATGATTCTGATTAGTATGATTTAATTTGGGTTTTAATATAAATCTTGGAGCATCTCTTAACTTGAATGCATGCAGGACCAGCTCAGCTTTTTGTCTCACCTTCATTTTGGGTATTTTGACCTGGTCAACCCAGTTGACCAAATCAAACATGGTTCCCAAGGAAGTGACTAAAAAAATAGATATCAGATAAATTTTCTCTAGACATGCCCAACAACAATTCTGCAGCCTCAATTTTCAGGTTCAGTGATTATGAAATTCAGTGATGAAATCAAATTAGCTAGAGAGGTTGAAGAATTGGCTTGGAAATTATTCTTGATGATGTATTATGGCTCTATGGATCAGTTTCACTTGGTTTTTTTCTCCATATTATTTTATTATCCCTCCTAGGGAGGATGTCCCCCATGGAGCACCCCTCACCTTGGTTATTGATGTATTACATTGTTATATCTTATGTTATGATGTTGTATAGGGGCCTAGGGTGATTTATGTCCCTAAGGAACCCGTTTATCATGTACCATATTGTTATATCCTAGCACTAGGAGGTATTACACCTCACTAATGAATCTCTGGGCAAAGTGTGCCCCTCTATGTATTGATCCATGTAGAAGATTAAATATTGATCTCCAACGTTGATGATGTTTTAATCTCAACTGTTGAATGGATAGTGGTTATTATGTGGACACACTCTCGATATATTTAAGATTTATGATCCCCCCATTGTATCCCATAGGGAGATTTGGCACCATATGATCTTGAAGAATAATAGACATAACTTTGTCATCTATTGATAGCAAATGAGGAGATTCCCCTTGTCAATTATCGTATGGGTCGCACTTCTTCCTGGAACATTCACCCTTCAAAATTTTAACGCAGAGAATTTGTTGTTAAGAGCTTCTTTATCTCCCATGGAGTTATCATTTTTAATTTGCATTGCAACTCATGTAGGGAAGAAGAGCTCACTGGATTGTGAGACCCCATCCGCAATTCTCCACCCTGCAATGATTTCAAACAACATCTTGCCAAAGCTATAGACATTGGCCTTGGTTGTGATGGTCGAGAGGGAGAGGCATTTTAGGGCCAAGTACCCTCTGGTTTCTCTAATGGTCATAAAAAAAAATCACACTCTCTGCCCATTTGTTGACTATTTCAGTTGAATAGAGACCACACAAACTCTGGACCAGAAATGAACTTATGCTCATGAACATTATATGAAGAGTTTGTTTCAATTGAACAGAGATCACACAAACTCCATACCACAAATGAACTTTTGCTCATGAACATGATATGAGGAGATTTATACTCTATGAATTTGTTGTATTCGCTCAATATACATAGGTTAAGAAGCTCATCATGTCCTTACCTTATTCATCATTTTTGTTGTCATATGACCACTTCAGCAAACTCTCCAAATTAAATTATGTGTGTGAGCATAGTCTCATTGAATCACGTATTGAGGACTAATAGTCTTTTTGTCTAGGAATCATCATGTTAGTTAGGCAACCATATTGCATTTAGCTCATCATGTTGGTCATCTCCATATTTCGTTTGACAAAAGCTATCTGTATTTGACTCTTCTGGAACTTTGTGGATGTTTCAACAAAAATACATCCTTCATTAATTGGTTTGCTACATCCTTTATAAGTGACAGCTTCACATCTAAAAAAAACTTTATATCCACCATTTTTTTTGAAAAGAAAACCTTCTACAATTCCATCAAGGATCATTCCACTTGCTCTATCACTACAACATGATGCCACCAGGATTACCTTTATATAGCCATTGAGATTTGTCCGTTAACTTCAAAGCATCAAAATATTGCACAACGATGAATTCTCTATAATAGATATATCCAAACAACATAATGGAAATTCCATCATCATTAACTATATTGAAAAAAAATCCCTATTACATATTAAAATTTCACCTCTCTTTAATCATCAAGTAACGACAAAGTTACATTGACAAGATATCAAATACTAGTTGTCTATTAATAGTAATTATATAATAATAAACTTCTAACTAAGCTAAAGGCGTTATTTAAGGGGTCATTTCCTCTCCCAGATTCATCTTCTGTCGACAACAAATGAGGAGATGCCCCCCATCAATTATGGTATGGGTCACACTTCTTCCTAGAACATTCACCCTTCAAAATTTTCACGCAGAGAGTTTGTTGTTCAGAGCTTCTTTATTGCCCATGGTGTTGTCATTTTTAATTTGCATTGCAACCCATGTAGGGAAGAAGATCTCACTGGATTGTGAGACCCCATCCGCATTTCTCCACCTTGAAATGATTTCGAACAATGTCTTTCCAAAGCTATAGACATCGGCCTTGGTTGTGATGGCTAGGAGGGAGAGGCACTGTAGTTTCTCTAATGGTTGTCAAAACACAATCACACTCCCTGCCCATTTGTTGACTATTTCAGTTGAACACAAACCACACAAACTCTGGACCATAAATGAACTTCTACTCATGAACATGATATGAAGAGTTTGTTTCAATTCAATAGAGATCACATGAACTCTGGACCACAAATGAACTTTTTCTCATGAACATGATATGAGGAGATTTCTACTCTATTAGGTTGTTATATTCTCTCAATATACATAGATGGATTTAAGAATGGGGAATGAAAATTACATGAGACAGGTTGTTTTTTCTTCATCCTTGTGTTGCTACTTCTTCACATAAAGTTGGGAGATGTTGCAGATGAAGTTTCCACAACATAGTGTCAGGAACCTCTCTGACTATTACCGATACAAGGATTTCTAAGAGTGGTTCTTCAAAAAACCAAGATACCTTGATGGGAAATTTTTGAAGGGATGGGTGAATGATGCACATTAGAAACCCTTCTCTACACTTAAACCTAATTAACCGCACTCCTTTTCTAAATAAGGGGAGTAGGGTACATAAAAATATGTTGCATCATTAGTTAGTTTTAGTTTATTCTGCAATTCAATTTTACTTTCTTGAGCCTACCCTTTCAAGTTTCGAATTCATATTGAAGTTAATAAAAGCCTAATCTATAATTGAGACAAGTCATAGAGGACAAAACTTGCCCAAGTCTATGGAGGCTATCTCCACCCTATAGTAGCATGATGTGGTTAGAAAGGTGATTTGGTGTATGATAATTTGTTGGATGTTGATTCACTATAGGGTCAAAGGGACATAGAGGGGGTGACTATGTCAATATTTGGAACTATATTTATGGGTTAAGATTAGGTCATAAGGATCAAGATTTGGTGTTGGTGTGAGGCAGTTTACAACAATAATGGACACTAATGCATGTTCCTAAAACATAATGAGATAATGTATTGGATTCTAGTTTCAAGTGAGAACTAGAGGCTTCGACATTGGCACCTCCTACTGCTCATATACATGTCTTCTAGAAATCAAAGTGCAACTGAGCAGTATGCTTCTATCAATATAATTATGGTGTTCCACCATAAGATATTCTTCAAAAAGGGACACGACAGTCTTTCCAGAGGCACTAGTCCTATTTGCTACTTTTCTTAATCTTCCTCCAAATTTCATTTTCAAATCTCTTATGCTGAAAGGATGTCTCAAAATTTCCATGCATTTTGAGGGATATCCCCCATGAATACCCATGGAGATCTGAAACTAATATCCAAACTCATACACAACAACTCTGAACAAGGAACTGCAACAATGTGCCGCTCTGGCCAAGGTACTTATGAACGTGTTGAATTTAACACTCAAATTTTCATGGGAAAATTTAGTGTTGAATCTTGATAATACCCCTAGGTATATTACAAGACCTCCCCCAAAATTTAACACTCAAAATTTCATTGGAAAGATAAAATGTTTAGTGTCTCATCCTCCGGTAAATTTTCCTAGTGTATAAGCCTTAAGGTATGAATCAAAGGAAATCAAATGAAACCAATGAAGCTACAACAAAGGATTCATTAAAGTATCAAATAAGAACTAGAAGCATTCAAGGGACAAACAATTTCTTGCATTCATTCTCCAATTCATCTTGCTTGTTGCAGTTATCTAGAAGATATCAAGGAATGTATGCATGCTCCCCTTCATATTCTAGTTAAGGATGCATGCTCCAATTCATATTCTAGTTAAGGAACACTTACTTCACATGATCAAGTTCATCTTTTAGTTACTTGGCATGCTCTAGTTCATCTTCTAGTTAATTGGCACCATTATCCATGAAACTATTGTGAATTAGGTGATCAGATCAGTGAGGAATATCTAGTTCTCCTCTATTATCTGGCCACACATGTAGGTAATCATGATGCTCTAGAACAAGCAAAGGCATTGAATTCCCTTCAAATCTTGTTCCTTCAATTTCCTATCCAAGATTGAGGTCAACCAACACCACTCTTATCTCCATTATGTGTTCCCCATTCCACTACTGTATCCTTTCCCCTATGGCTTATTTCCTATTGTGATAAAGTAAAATTCAATTCAATGCATTTCAACAGAAAACATGCATAGGTTCCTTCTAATTTTTTTAAGTTTTTGTGTATATTTTTGTAACTACTATTGCTAGGAAATTGCATATTCTTCTTCTTTTCCTCATAACTTCGTAAATCTAGAGTTTCCAAAGTGATGAAGCGTGGGAGGCCTGATCAAGATTGAATGCATTGTAACTTCACTTGTTATAGTAAATAAATGTTGAGAAACTCATAAAGTTTGATCATGTTTGCAATAAAATGCAAAAGGAATATAATTACACCTAAATAAGCTTAAGGGAGAAAGTATGCAAAATATGAGAGGAAACTTATAAAGTTAGATCATATAAATGAGAGTGATCATGTTTGATTAACTTAATCCTAAGAACTATTTGCAATGAGATAATATAATCATTGAAAGTTTGGAATTCTTTTTTTTTTACAAAAGCCCAATCCAATATAAACATTAAAATTTCCATATCTTATCTTTAAATTTTGATCCATGTTTACCTTCAATTGGCTTTTATTAAAAAAATTATTTACCTATTCCTCTATAAGATCAAACTTAGAGATAAGTACTTGGCATTAAAATTCAATCTCAACCTTTATCATTACACATTGAAAAATCACAAAACTAATCATAAAATATAGTTGGATAAAATCTATATAAAAACAATAAAAAATAAAATTAGATGTATCCAATTTTAGAATTAGCCATTTTTATCTATATTTTTTAATTTTTGATAATAAATTAAAGAAAATATCCAACATGTAAGATTTTATCCTTACATGCTCACCGCACTCTCCACATCTCCACATAGCCTGCTTCCATGCAACCCTCCTCTACTCCACCTCACAACTGCCTCAACCTTGCCAACACTCAATATCCTCCAACAACTAGCACCCACGTCACTTTCCCTAGGGTTTCATAACCATACCTTCTGCCATCTCCTCACAAAAAAATATTAAAATAATAATAACATTATTAAATTGTTATTTTAATATTAATAATTTTTTTAAACCGTTTAAAAACTATATATAGTTTATAAGAACAATAATAATATTATTATTAATTAATTAATTTATTATTATTATTATTCAAAACCATTGAAGATTGTGTATAAGACAAAATGGTCTTCGATGTAGGCATTTATGGGTTTTTACAAGAAATAAAACAACTCAAGAAGTTAAAAATGATTTAAAATGGAGATTAAAAAAATAAAAACCACAGAGCTTGAAACGAAAATATCAGATATCGACGTGTCGGCGCAAGTTCTTCATGAAGACATAAAAGAATTAGCTGAAGAATTGAAAATGTTGATAATACAACGACCAACAGAAGAATTTAAGAAACATGTGGACAAGGAGCAATCTAAGGCACGTGTGTCCTACTCCTCAAGTCAGTTGAAAGATGAAGAAGCAATTACGCCATATGTATTTTCAAGCATGAAATATTAGAAAGAAACTTTAGTTGATATTGATAAATGACAACTCAAAATCACTCCTGCACCTATGCCAGAACGAAAAACACATAAATTGGTTTCTTACATTCCTCCTCACATAAGGCTCAGGGCATCATATGTAAAAAAGGATAAGAACCATCATTTGAAGTATAAGACACAAAAAACAATGCCTAACCATAACTATCGTTCAAAGTACAAGACTCAAAATAATATGTAGAATCATGTACAAGTTCCAGAAATTTGTTGCAGCTTCATACAAGGAATGAAAATGAGTCGTATAAATCATCCAGCCTACACACCCATAAAATCAGTGAAAATGGCTTGTGAAACTCCAAAACAAAGTCGGGTTGTAAGCTAGGCTCATAACCCAAACCAAAGCAAAGGACATGCTAATAAAGACAGTAACACAGGCAATGAGACAACAGATGTAGAGGACAGTGATAAAACCCAGAGTATAGAAGATCAAAATGAACCTGAAGAAAAATTACTTGAGAATAAGAATGACAAAAATACAGATGCGTCTGATGAAAATATTGATGCCAATGCCAATTCTAAAGAAGATGGTGATCTCATAAATCATGACAATGAAACACCAAATACTGATGAAGATGAGATTAGTGTTGATGACAATTACAAAAAAATTGAAGTTATAGAAGGATACAATGATGAAAATAGAAGCACTAAAGATGATCCTAATCAATCACAATGTAGAAGAAGAAAACTCAAAAGATTCTTCGACACACAAAGATATAAACGTTTTACAGGTTGTTGCAATTCAATATGTTCGAGATCAAATGGTTCCCATGGAACAACTAGAAACAAGATCATCAGATAAAGACGAGAATATAAATCATTTAAAGATTTTTAGTCAAACCCCAATAAACGAAAAAAATACATTAAAAGGCACTTCATCCTTAAAAGTATGTGATGAAATTGCAAATGAAGAATCCTTAACCAATCAGATTGAATTAAGTAAGTTGTCAGTAGTTTCCACGACATATAAGAAGAGCATAACAAATGTAACTGAATATCCAACCATGCTTAAAGATCCATCGATCGACACTAAAGAATCTATATTCCAAATATTAATCAGTGCCATACCAAGGCATGCAAAAATACTAGAGTTCAACATGTTGACACAAGTTAATCATGAAGATATCAGATTGGAAACTTAGAACATTAAGGTTTTATCTGCAGAATTATATGCATGAATAAATTTGAATGAAAATGTGACCAACTATTTCAAAAAATATTAAATCATGGTACCATTATTCGTGGTAAGATTTCTTTTGTCAACTTATATCACACCTATGTGTTTCTCAAAGGGAATCCTCTCAAGCACAACCACCCTATGAAGTTACAACTAATCAAGCATTTAAGAAGTTCAAATTAAGCAAGATTCGTGGTCGAATATTTTCAAGGCCAGATGACTTGTAATAAACCTAAGTGGTTAGTACGAGTGATATTTGTAATGCATTTATTAGTTAGGATAATTAATTACTAATTATTAAGCGACGTGTCTATTGATACATGTCGCTACAAATAGGCCATATTTATACTTGGTCATTTCTATTGTAAGGTCATCATTCAATAATAAGTATATATCATGTTGGAAAATTCATTCCAATACGCCACACCCATAATTAATGATCAATATGTCTTAAGCTACACTTACATGGACATCCCAAAGGTTAGGATTTGGACTTTGGATCATCTTAATAATAAATGTCTTAAATTATTGTTGAATCAAAATTGGATAAACAAAAAAAAAAAATTATATAAAAATACAAACATATTGCTTTATAACATAAAAAATTATTTAATACCTGATTTTATATAACATCAAACTATGAAATAAATCGATCACCAAAACCAGAATTCATCACCTTTTCCTTATGTAGAAATATAATGGAGCTACAGAATTAATTAATACATTGTAGAAAAATAAGGAAACTTACTACCTAATACTTCATACACTTATGCCTCACCAGATGCGTTTCAATGTTCCTCCAAGGGGCCACGATTTAGGAATCGACCCTTTTATGGCATCGCATTCCTTTCTGGTTTCCAAACTAAATTTTGGCAGGGAAATATGAAACAATAATAATTGTAAGTCATCTTACGAGTCCTGTGTAGTGATTCCAATGCAAGCAAATAGGGACTTCTAAGCTCTCAACTATTACTTCATCATCATTATGGCTTGCAACAAATCAGGTTCTCTTTTTAAGTCATCCTTGATTTGATCACGATTTCTACTGGAGTTTATTTCTTTTAACAATACTTTAGTGTAGGTATGAAATCCAAACTCCCTTCCTCTCTTCAGAACTGCAATCACTTAAACCCTTCAATTGTATGATTCGACCACTATTCCAGCACTAGCCGACAACTTCTTATATACTACTTCTTCACTAAATCATTTTGTAAATCGATTCTCTTTCAAAAGGATGGCAATCTCTTCTTTAGAACTGGAATTTCTTGCTTAGAAATTCTACCCATTTCTCTTCCCTCAATGAACCCATCATTTCGTTCGTTAACCAGCAATCCTTCAAAGATGAAGTGGTGTGCACTCAGAATTATACAATCAACATGGATTTACCAATTAAATCAATATTCATCATAGTTGAATCCATTCATAAGATGCATCACTACTACATTTTGACCAAAAATCCGACGGTCGTATTGTCGGATTTTCGACACTTCCCTGTCGCATGTACGACACTATGATTTTTTTAATCGTTGGTGGAATTTCGTCGGTTATCTGACATCTTTCCAATCTGTCGGTTAAGTGACAACCAATTTCTTTGTCGGTTAAATGTAAATCATCGGTTATCCGACATCTAATTCATATTATTTATCATTTAAACTTTAAATAGGCGTCGCTTAAACGACGATAATGGAAACGTAAGCGTCGGATAAGGTCGCTTAATTACCGTCGGTTAAATGTAAATCGTTGGTTATCCGACATCTAATTCATATTATTTATCATTTAAACTTTAAACAGGCGTCGCTTAAACGACGATAATGAAAACGTAAGCGTCGCTTAATTACCGTCGGTTAATTATAAATTGTCGGTTATCCAACATCTAATTTATATTATTTATCATTTAAACTTTAAACAGGCGTCGCTTAAACAACGATAATGAAAATGTAAGAGTCGCTTAATTACTGTCGGTTAAATGTAAGGCCGTCGCTTAACCGACGGCTATGAATTTTTTTTAGAAAAAAATCACCTACAGGTCGTCGCTTAACCGACGGCTATAAGTGTTTTAAAAAAAAAATACAAATTCCATATTCTGCTTCTCTCGCCTCTACAACAAAGCCAATTCCTG
>LPNX010490288.1:291744-314128 GCA_001517045.1 Pseudotsuga menziesii | reverse complement strand
AAACCCTGAACTTAGTTCTTGATATGAAAGGCTTCTGCTTACCACATTTTTTCATGTCAAGCATGATTGCATCACTCATTTTGGCTCCTCAATATCGAAGTGTTACTGTCCTGCACTCCAATCGTTATCATACTCTAGCTTCTCAAACTACACAATGTTTAGATTCAGAGTCAATAAATTATCACTATCATGTCAA
Organism: Pseudotsuga menziesii; assembly: GCA_001517045.1. Taxonomy (NCBI): domain Eukaryota; kingdom Viridiplantae; phylum Streptophyta; class Pinopsida; order Pinales; family Pinaceae; genus Pseudotsuga; species Pseudotsuga menziesii. The sequence continues at coordinate 313,932 of LPNX010490288.1, read as the reverse complement.
GGTAATGGTTGGTGCTAATCTACCATGATGGCTAATAAGAAAACTTGAGCAAGTAAAATGAACACTTCCCAACTTGATGGTCTACATCTGGGGATCAGGAAAACCCAATCATCTACATTACCATACTATGGCTTCCTTGAATACAAAATGTCTACATTCAAAGTCAAGAACTTACACTTGATATATCTATATGCAGTGGTTGGTGCTCGTCTATAATGACCCCAAAGAAAAGATGAATGTAATGAAAATCCCTTTACATCTTCCATGTGCCTTCTACCAAGAAAGATTGCGGCTGCATAGTCTCCTTTTTAAACCCTTATCATATGAAAAGACCCAACCAATTATAGAGGGGGAAGTTGCACTAGCATGGCAGGATGCTCTACAAATGATGCAAAGCACAAATTAAGACAATGGGAACACAGCCAATGAAGCTCATTTTCTTAAAAATTCTAAACAAAGTGATTGAAAACAAACAACAAGGTTTCGCACATCAAGTGATCACAAATTAAAGTGTTTGAATCTAACATGCTGCCATACAGGCTCTAACTTTGTATCTAATCAAAATCTTCCCCTAGTAGAATATGCCTCGTTCAGATAAAATGCTACAGCACATGATAAAGCCTTACAAAAGTAATATCTACTCCTAAATGCCCTGGAGGCTGGTATTCATACAATTCAAGAACCTGTTAATTACAGGCTAAACAAATAAAATGACAAAGAAGAAGAGTAAGGCAAAGCAAGCCCTGCTCTGTTATACCCAAAATTTCCAGTTTAACTCAACCCGAATCCAAAACTAGGTCAAATCAAACCAGAACAAGGCAGCATTGGCTTGCTACATCAGACTTAAGTCAAAACTTGTGAAACTTGACAATCTATGCAAACATGACAAGCTGTAACCAAGTCCACTCACCCGCATGCCTATGTAAACCAAGAAATCTCCAATCTTACCCATTTTTTGCACATCTTGCAGCAAATTTTTAGACCTTCATGTCGCATCAATGGCACAGATTTTGTGTTCATCTTCTAAGCATATTATCTGTAGGTTAGGGAATAGAAATTGTACTCATTTTCTAACCAATATTCAAGCATATGGGCACATATTTCCACCAGAGATTTTTCATAATACAATTTTCTATATATTGTGCTCAGTTTCTACGCAAATTTTTGATACCTTGGGAATAGATTTTCACCAATATTGCAGATACGTTGTTTATAATGCAATAATGTTCTACCATACACCTATATAGTGCTCATTTTCTGAGTAAACTTTCTGGCACCACTGAACCAGGAAAGAGAAAAAGATCAATAAAGTCCATGATGAAAGCAGTTACACTAGAGGAAGTTGAACCTAGAATACTTGTCTGAGTATGGGAATGCACATTATAGTGGTAGCTTTAGAGTCCATTAGAGTGTCAAGTCAAGTTGTTCCATGGACACAGTGCACATGGTAGGGGTAACTTTAGAGTCCATTAGTGTGACAAGTTCAGCTGTGCAAATTACTTAGGTGCAAGTGCAACACGAAGTCAAGTGCATCTAATGGCGTGGCATACTACAGTGGGGTGGATAGACTACTCAGCTTATGGTTTCAAGTGGAAGTTCAATTATCATACCAGATCTTCATACAAATAGACCAGATGTGAAACACTTCGTATTTCCTCAAACTATATTGTTTATACCTAGATTTAAAATTGCAATGGGCTTCATCAGTTCATGGTGTTAGTCATAGTCGGTTGATAGACGGATAGCTATGTTGTAAAGCTTCATAATGTTTGTATCATTATTGCACAAACTTCTTAGTTAAATGAAATTCCAGTACTATATTTTTGCCCAAATATTTGTGTCAATCATGTGTGCTCCTATATGTAATTATTTCTGATTATCTGATTTAGCTTCATAAATTGTCTTGCCTAATTAGTTCATTGTGCCTGATTACCTTGTGGTAAGCATACCATTTCCATATGTTATGATTTACATCAAGGTTGGTCTTTGTAATGGCACATGTTGCTTCCTAGTTTTATATTGGACAAGCATCTCACTCTCAGTTGGTTCAGAGTCAAGATTTTGCACAGCAATGTCATCCTTCTTGTCCTTGCGTTTTCACATCATTGATGCGTTTTGTAAGCAAGGTAATGTGGAAGCTGCTGCGGTGCTGAAGGGCTAGATGGTGAAGAAGGGTCTGGCATTCAATGTTGTGACCTGAGGCTTTGGCATTCTGGGAAGAACTACAAAGACGTGGTGTTATGCCCAACATTTCTAATTACAATTCAGTTATCAATGCCTTTTGTAAGAAAGGTAGGATATCGGTTGCAAGCAACCTCCTTAAATATGCCTTGGAAAAAGGTTTAATTCCAGATGTGATTACCTACAGGGCTTTGATTAAGGCACATTCCGAGGTAGGAAATATATAGGAGGCCTCTGAACTTCTTGATAACATGATAGGTTGTGGAATTGTGCCAGACGACTCTCTCTATAACATTGTCATTGACAGACTTTGCAATCAAAGGAAATTTGATACTGGTATGAAACTCTACAATGAAATAGAAAGGAAAGGCATGCTCCCAAGTATTAGCAGTTACATGTCACTTATCAAAGTACTCTTAAAAAATTGCAGAAAGGAGGAGTTTAATGAGATTCTGAACAACACCTATGTAAAAGAATTGGCTTCTGATGTCAGAACTTGCAATATGCTGATTGATTGTTTATGGATGGAAGATGCAGATTTTGTCATGAATTTGTATGACAGAATGGAGGTGAAAGGTGTTGCACCTAATGCTTCTAAGGTAACAGCATCAAAATCGGATAACAAATAGTTAACTAACAATAAATTAACCTTGGATGGTATTTTTGTTAGGCCTTGAATACTTATTAAAATATCAACAGTAGATGACGTTGCACTTTGACCACATTTCATGTCCTAATGTAGGACTCAAAAGAAAAGAATGCTAAAGAGAAGAGTAATGATGGAGTCCTCAAATTCCATATAGGTTGAGAAAGAAACTTGTAAAGGAATAGATTATTACATAATTTAGTTGTACCTAAGTTATTAAATCCAATAGAAATTGTAACAGAACAAAGTATTACATAATTTAGCTGTACTCGAGTGATGAAAACCAAATCCCAACAAGTGAATGCCATAAACTTATGCCAATAGGAATAATCAAACATGTAACAAGTATAAAAAATAACGTACATTATAGACAAATCCAATTCTTAAGACCTCAACACCATTCTTTTCTCCTCGAGGTCCTTGAATTCCTTTTTCCACGTATCCAATTTAGCCAGCTTTTCTCTTTGCTCAGGATTCAGTGTTCCTTCACCAGCCATAGATGCTTGTTGTGACTCTGTCAGATGAATCTGTTCACAAAATAAGCTTAGTTTTAGTGCATGAACAAATCATCTTTCCATACATTCATAGACATTAGAAACAATTTAGTATTCCCTGTATGTGAATACAAACGATAATTATAAATTTCTGGTAGCTTCCCCAGTGTCGCTAGCTTGCCACAAACAAATTGTGCCTGATTACACCCGTGTGACATTTTACATAATAATGTTACCAAGAATCCATATACACATTACATCTAAGAGGTTATTAGAAGCACAATGCCACAAATAGAATCCTTGTAATCACCTTTATAAGATCACTATAAAGGTCACTTCTACAAATGTATGTACTTTTATCTTCAATGCTCGAATACGTTTATCCAGATCCATTCTCTTAGGATTTGTCTGTTCTGAAGAGGAAAAAACAAAAACCTCTGTGGTAACAGTTAATGAACCCATCTGCTCAGCTACAGCCTCCACATCTGGATCTCTATTTTCCCTATTTTCAGTTGTTGTTGCTTGCTCGTTTAATGTGTTCTCAGAAGCTTGGAATTTCTCAGCTGTTGTTGAAGCAATGCTAGCCCGCAGAACTCCAATTAACCAAAGTTAGCATCATTTTTTAGCAACGATCAGAAAAAATAAAGCAGACAGCAAGTAATCATTCACAGATTTTGCAAGCATCTGGGACCAGTTGGCAAGCAAGAAAAATTTAAAACCCAACAATTCCTCTACAGAATGTAGAAATATTAACACAATGCCAATATATGCCTAGATGATGGGCTGATAGCTCCACATACCACCAATCAGGATTCATGACACTAAGCTCTACTTCAATTCACTTGGAATGAACTTACCAAGGGCTTAGGTTACAATTGAGCCTTTTGTGAGAAAATGGGAAACAATTTCAACAAGCCTAACAGACCAAATAAGAATTGATTTCCTCAACTTTAACACACTTTTGTTTTAGCAGAAGAACACACTACTATTTCTAGATGTGAAAGACAATTCCCTTTGAGAATCTGACAGAGCACACATCCTCAATGCCTATTGCCCTTGATACCCTCCAACAGATTTTGCGTGACTTTACAGTTGTAGATGATAGACATTATGGGTCTCCTACCTTGGTGTTGGTAGAGATATATTGTTTCTGCATTGGAATTTGCAATTGGCAGCAAGTGAGGACTTCTGTAAAGAGCCTGCCCACTCTAGGCCCCATGTAGTTGGATTTTTTAGTAAACCATGGAAGCATGTAGCCATTTTATCATTTTGTGATACTGATATATTTTCATTTAAGTTCGATCTTGATGGATCAATGTTATACCTTTCCAGCATGCTTTACGCAACCCCGACCAGTTGCATCGCATATAATGTTAATAATACATATTCCCATCACATTGGAAGCTTGGTCACCCACAAACATCAATAAAATTTCAATTTCAACAGTATAAATCACTGAACTGTATCCTATGCTGGGTTTATCTTAAGGTTTACCTTCCAGCACCCAGATAAGACGACAATGTAGTTGAAAGCTACAAGGACATACTGTTTCCAGAGATGTTTCCAAGTTAGCATGGAATTTATAATAGGTACTACTGTTCCAATTTTAAAGATATTGACCTGGGTACATCTACAAATAATAGTTCAAAAGTGCTCCCAATTTCTAGGGAAACCTCTAAAGTGATAATTTGGTGCCTAGAAATGTAAAACCAATGAAGTTTAGAAAATACGGATATATATAAGAACATCAGCTCATCTTTTGCACCATCTGCAAATTTATGTGCATCTAAGGTTTGATGAATATATATAATATGATCATCAATAGATGGGCTTTGGATAGTTTAGAGATGCTATATGAGTGTGTTAAGTGTCTACAAATCTATGTGCATCTAAGGTTTGATGAATATATCTAATATGATCATCAATAGATGGGCTTTCGATAGTTTAGAGATGCTATATGAGTGTGTTAACTTGTCTTCTTAGTTTCAAAATACAATTATCTTATCACCTCGAATCAATCCCTTACAATCATGGCAGTAACACCATAACATCACATGACAAAATTGTGCCACCATTCTTGTAGGTCTGCAAACATGCCTCCAAGTGGGTCATGCATCCAACCTTACTTATTAGTTATTACAAGTCTCTAAGAAATGTTAATTAACTTGTTCAGTGCTACCTTACAAGATCATCTTCAGATGACAAGCTCTCCCCTAGTTTAAAAACAAAAGCAAAGCCAACTCTACGATGGCATTATCTGAGTGTTTGATTCACAGTGATATCTACAACACAGTTGGATTCACAGTGATATATTCAACATGGTTGAGACTAAAAAGAGATGCACTTTATTCCTGACCTAATTTCAATTTCATCACATGCTTCAGCAACATGCAAACAAATCCACATAAGCAAAGAACAGGTGCATATTCCTTGACATGCTCCTGAGTGCTTGTTCTTAACAATGGTAGAGTGCAGGTTGACCACGTACACAACAGTTACGTACGAGTGTAGTCCAGCCTCACCATTGTAGCGTCCCCTCCCCTTTACATTGGCATAAAAGGGAGGAATGTGACTTTACTGTTCGATTTGATACCATAATGTCCATGTACCCACGTGCGAATGTTGCTTATAACAAAGTGCCCAGATTCTGGTATTTAAAGTTGTACTGTGCAACTCAATAGGTTAGTCAATAATGATGACATTGATACAACTTCCATGCTGACAGCTAATACAGATGAAGAAATTCCGAAGGAGGTTTTGGCCACTCATGTCAGTTCACCGGATATGGAATCTATCATCAGGCTTTGTAAGGAAGGTAGAATGCAAGATGCATTGATGTTTTATGATGAAATGATTAAAAAGGGGCTAGTGCCAAACTTTAAGACTTTTAGTGTTCTCATTAGGTCACTTGACACAAATGATATGCTGCAAGAAGCAAACGTGGTAATGAAAGAAATGCTAGTATTGCTCAGCCATATCACTTGAAAGAGGAACACTGTAAATTATGGATAATTTATTAATTTCTGAGGTATGGTAAAAATTTGACTACTTGAAAGACTCAAGAGAAATGGGAGAGGATTTAGAATCTATTCCATTGGCCCTCAATTCTCTTAGTTGATCTACTTCTGGAGAAACTGTCTTGAATCTTGACAGTGGACTTATTCTCATTCATTTTTTAGGAATACAGGTTTAGATATTATCAGTTTGAGATCTTCTTCTGCACTTAACTGAGAACACAATCAGAGGGAAGAGGGAAAGGCTCTTCCACAGATTATTGTGTGACATCAGAAAGATATTGCTTTACCTTGTTTATCGATCAGCACCTTTTGCTGTTTGAATGTGTTGGGATGTTGATGACATTCAATTGATGTCTACTCATGAGAACCGATCTCTTAACTTGGCAGTTTGCTTATAAACTTGGAATTTATTATACACAGGGGCCTATGTTGAAGTCATGAAAGTTGCAGAGATGTTTTCAACTAACTCCCCACTTCCAATGCCTGAATAATTGGTTTCGGTAAAAGTAATCATTTTCCTAGTGTTTCAGGAAGAGTGTTCAAAATTCTCAGGATTGAGGTATGTCCTCACTTCATGCAGAAAAGTCGACATACCTGATGAATAGTATTTCAATCTTGAGAACTGCTGTTTATTGCTGACTAATAAAAAAATTGAGCATTGTGCTTAATACTCTTGTATCTGTAAAATTAAAGGCCATTAGCATCCTAAATGAGGTAGAGATGAACTATTACTATTACAGAGGAGCTTGTCTTAAATAAATTTAAACAGGGAAACTTCCCAGAATTGAGCAATTTTGTTAAGTGCAACTTGAGAACAATTTATCCTGTGAACACCTGCATGAAGATAAAAATGCACATAGATGAAGGTTACAAATGGAGATGTAGTGGAAAATCGGTAAATATCAAATGCATAATAGTTTTTGAACTCATCTCAAATTGGGTGAGACTGTTAAAACAACAGCTAGGAATGTATCCTGCAAGCTAGAAGTGGTTTTATGCTTCTCAACCAATAACCTGGAGGGCTCAGGTAATTTCAGTATTGTAGAAAATCAGTAGGATTGACAAAAGGAATACATATAAAAGACACGGGTTAAAGACCGGATGTCTTCTCGAAGTACAGGAAACAGGGGCCTATCCGAGTTTTGTTAAGACTATGTGGGCATCTCTAGAGCTCTATCTGCATGAATTTATAAAAAGAGTGTGGATTGATCGATTTACTTTCCGGTAAACTTAAATTTATATATATTTTTATAGAGAGGCATGGCATTACATGAGCAAATGATGTTTAATAACAATAAACAAGCAAGGGCTTTAATATACTTTATGAGTGTGTAGCTTCCCAGTCCAATGGATAAATTAGTTCTACTTCCTACATTAAGAACTAGAGAAATGTTAGAGTGGTCTTCACAATGACCTGTCTTCCAGCATTTACAGGTGAATGCAACATCATACATGCATTTAGATGGAAACATTAAAGAGATGTACATGGTATGGAAATTTATGCAATGATCAATTAATATTGAAAATTAAGAACCTCAAAAGTAAAAACCAAATTGTACTCTCTAACCTTTCACTCCTCCAGCTGAAAGAGTCAAATTAGCATTTTTGCTGGCAAACATGTAGAATTGAACATGTTCTATCTCCATGTTCCATGCAAGTAATTTCTGACTAGCCCAATAGGCTCTTGAAAAAGAAATATTACCCTGTAAGTTGAGCAAAATCCAAAGAGAAAAGCATGTTAAAATTTATATAATTTGTCTAGTTATGTGCTTGCAACTTACAATCCAACACTAGGATCCTTCACCACAATATCAGTACTTGTAAACATAGTGTTTCAATCATTGCATATTGGTGCACTGCTCTTTACATAAAATAATACAAATGGATTTTGTTAAACGTCCCTGAGACCAAATAGAAAATGGGATGAAAATTACATTATCATACTGTTTCATGTTTCAAAGGCATCTCTAGCTATAAATGAGAAGTGCATTTAAGTAAGACAACAAATAATATGAAAATAAGTGTGGGGATGAGATCTTAGTTTTCACTTCCTGCCTAAGAGATATAGGTTAACTCATGTCACAACCTCGTCATGAACCTTTCATTCAGCTCACACCAGAGGAGACTCCTCTGAAATTTAAAACTCTCAACAATATTATTCATCTTACACCATTGAATCTCTTCACTACTTATTAACGTCATCCACAGAATATGCTACTAAAAGTATAATATTTTAAGGCTTTTGACAACAAGCTTCAAGAGGGAAGCAAGGAAGTTGCAACATTGGTTCAAGAACTCAGAACTGCCTAAGAAGGATGGGTATAATACACGAATACTGATGACTAGTTGGCAGGCCCATAGTTGCATCAATTTGTGACTTTCATGTGAATCCTGATTGCATCATCAAAATTCTTATCAACGGCTCCGAGAAATGTGGGTAAGAACCTGTCAGTGTATTTTTAATTCATTTGGACACTGGCTGATTAATGAATTGTTATGTGGATTCTGGAACTCTAATAAAACTGCACAAGAAAATTCCTAGATTCAGATTGAGAACTGTGAGTGGTTTGACACTCCAGTTTTTAAATCAAATCTTGAAAAATTATAGATCAGCATCCTCACAGATTGCACACAAGGAAGTATGTAAAACTTCAGAGAGCTGTGGTAAACAACAGACACCTAAAGGCAAATCACATAAACTAACTGATAGAATATACATCATTCATAAACATGATGAGCAATGGAAAAATGGAAACATGAACATGATGTTCCTCACTCGTAGAAAAGCGAACTAGTAAAATGACTGTTATGATAGGACCTCAGTATCAATATGACTGCAAAATATGCCCATTCAAGCACATACAAAAAAATATAAAAATTGCAACATGGACAGAGATTGATTAAATCGTTTATATCAAAAGAACCGAAGCAACCAAACATAATTCACCAGAAACCAATAGGATTTTAATTGGATTTTTTTAACAAAAAAAAGTTTGATAAATATCCGAAACCCTTTATACCTAGCTAAGTTGGATCTATTTGTATTTCTTGTCAATGAGGATTCTCAGCAGGTCTCTGAATCTTAATCAAGGTCTGCTCAACTATCTCACTTCATAGTTATAGCCCCTAAAAATTGTTTTTAAACTCATACTTTAAGTCTGCATCAACTTACCCCTCCAAAGATGCAATAAAAACAATTCTTAAATCTGCAAATACATTCCTTGGAATGTGAACCAAAGGAAACCTAGTAACAGTCACAAAACCTGTCTGAAATAATTCAAATTTTGTGCCTTTATCCCTGTAGAAGTAACACATCAAACAACCTAGATCTACAGTAATAATCTTCCAAATTTGGAATCCAATAGGAACATAATTGAATAGAGGAGCAAATTTAACATTTAACATATGAAATCCATCACTTGCCAAATAGAGGAGCAAATTTTCAGGAAAAAAAAATTGGAATATACTTCTTGAAATATTGATTTCAAGCACATATGATTCAATCGAACTTTTCAACTCGTATTTCTTGTGTTCTTTTTCATATGGTTACTAGCTTGAAGCTCTCCCATTTTCATGTTTTCAGTGTGGATTCTTAAGACATAATTAATGTCATTTGTATGTCAGCTGTTTTTGGCTTTTTCAATCTCTACTTTCATCATTTTGTCAAGAGGTTGAAATAGATAGTTTCTTCATTTTTCTTTTGGAACTGGCCAATAAAATCATAAAATATGTATAATCAAGATCTAATAGACCACTTTGTTCTAGTGAGATATTAATTTGCTTCTTTATTAATTTATTTATGTGTAGTTAGTATTTATCATCTTTAGTCAATTCAAATGCATTGCCCATTCTGGCAATGAATGCAACTTGAGTTGCTATTGTAATGGGGGGATGCAAAAAGTTGCTGAAAATGTTTCTAGCAATTTATCCTTCTCTCAAACAGGGAGCTTGTTTATGCATTAAAGTTAATACATGAAATTAGAAAAGACACTATTACCATGTGAAAATAATATTAATGTGTTGATTTACAAGGCAATACCATTATTGTTTTAAGATTTTATGTCACATGTTGAAGAAGAATGATTGTACACTTTCACATTGATTGGATTTGCTGTCATATTTTTAGATTCAGGGGTTCAATCAAACACATCCTAGTCTTTGGGATAATCATGACCATGGTTGTAACTATATCTTTGCGCATGGTTTCATTGCTTATTGAAGATTGTGGGGAGCTCGATTTGTAAGAATGAAATTTTTCCTTGGATATCCTTTTATATATGAAGTTGCTCTATCTTATTGAGTTTTTAGCAGTATAGAGTTGCTTATCTACTATTGCAGTTATTATTCTGACTCTACAATCTGATTTCCTCTTTGTAGAAAAATTGTATGTTGGTTATTGCATTTCTTGTCATAGACGATATATATTTTGTTTCTATGGAATGCAATGTAAATGTAGCATATTACCAGCATGGATCCATCTTAAACCTGGATCTCTTAAGCACCAAGAGAGATCCAATTTCTTGAAGTGTAATTTTTAATTTTTTTTATGTGTAAAATTTTGAGATGAACAAAAAATCATACATCAATAAGTTAGATCCCTCTTAGGGCTTACTAGATCCAGGTTTAAGATAGATCTATGCTGGTTTTAGTTCAAACAGACTGGAAATGCCTCAGGGTAGCAAAGTCTCCCTGCCACTCTTTGAAATGTTCCCTCACCTAAAACAATGAGTTGGGGGAAGAGCTGCTAAAAATGATGGATAAGGATTAACCTATCCTCATTAATGAGTATTTATGGAGTGGGAAGGGAAAGGGGAAGGTTCATCCCTATCTAATACCTTACAGAGTTTAACCTTCCACTCCTCTTCCTCCCTCATCATTCATGGAGGGGGAATCTAGAGACTTTGAAAGTTTTAAAGGTCAAGGTTGCTAGAGATAACTTGATTGGATAATCAGTTTGCCACTTCAATAGTGGAGCCTAGACCTTCTTTCATGTTCAAAAAAAAACTCTTGGACAGCACAACTGGATCTATCCAATTGCTTTTGCTACTGCTAACCATGTCTCAAGAAGTGTTGTGAATCTTCTCATTCATATAATATTAACTAACTCAAAGGCCCCTTTCAAATTTATTAAATACCAGCTGAAGGGAGTTTCTACTTCCAACATTAGGGATTCAATCTCTACATGGTTATTAATTTTTCAATCCAAGAAACTGACAAACACAAGCAAGAGATTTCCTTTATGATCTCTGACAATGCTTCCTTCCCCTGACAATCCTGGATTGACTTAAGATTCTCAATCAAAATTAAGCATAATTCATCCAATGCACAGGTTGCACCATCTTTAATCACAAGTCTTAGTGCCTAACCATTATCATCGGTGAGTTTGAAACATTGAAAAATGCACTAACTTCACATTTTATGTGGTCACTTCATCTGCACCTTATTTTGGATAGAATATATACTTCCCTTTTCAACATATGTCAATATATTCTTTGTGGGTTTTTGTCCTTTTTTGGTGGAAACACTATATATATGAACATTATCTATACTGCAGGATCCAACAATTTATTTCTACCACTCATTTTGTCAACTTCTTTTTCTGATAAGACACTTCACATTGGAAGTTGCAACTTGCAAGTTTGATTTACAATATTGCTCTTCAAATCTGAATACGTAGAACTGAAATCTAAGGGAATCATTTTACCCTTACTAGTGATGAATGGAAGCAAGTAACACATACCAAATTCTGTCATCTTCTACATGGATCCCAAATCAGTTTGATGTTGTTACATCAGGATTTGTATGTTGTTTTAATGACTGATAAAAACAAAAAAATGACCTCCTCTCTACTTCCCGAAGGAAGATCCCACCTCTCTCTTCTTTACAAAAGATAATTTATATGTGAAACTACCTTAACAAACTCCTACAAATAGTGTGGAACAGATATCTAATAATGAACTCAAAATAGACGAGGTCTTGATACACTTGTAGGAAATTTGGGTAGACTGGTTTGATGCAGAAAACTAGGAATTGTTTGAATACTCGAATAATGGTCTTTGAATCTGGAGTTGGTTTGGTTGTTGATCCCTTTCTTCCAGATGTGCTTTGTTACTTGTCCATCGAATATTTGAATGCTGTCTAAAATGTTGGATTTAATCCTCTCGTTGCTGATTATATGCCTAGAAATATGGGGCTGCCAAAAATAGTTTGACTTGATGACTCAAATCATAATTAATTTTCCATATTTATTTCTGATTTTTGAGACTTCTGATCACTCTAAATTCTTCGATGTCAGATACTCTATCACTTGGAAAATGGATCAACCTCTTTTGAACTTTCCTATAGAAGAAGTTTTGTCCTGTTACCAGTATTCAATTTGTCTTCTTCAGGAGACACGTGTAAACAGAGCAGCAAGAATATCTTTATGTTCAAGATTCTCCTTTCAACAATTAAACCCTTGTCACTGCTTCTTTGAAATCACCAGCATGGGCCTCAGTATGAGTATTCCATTTATTTGATAGTCATGTAAAAAACATATTGAGCACTTTTGAAAAAGAATAAAATCCAATTCCAACTCGGTAGCCCTGCATAAAACTTAAATAAATATAAAAAATCCTTCTCAGTGATGCTTTGGATGATTATGGATATGTACCTTCCAAAGTTTATTACTGGTCTTTCCAATTATAGCACAAACTCTGTACAAGCCTTTTCTTTTAATCCAGGTTCATTCAACATTTTCCTTCAGCTTGAGTCTTTCAAAATGTAAACACTTTTAGCACTTATGTGCTCTATCTCGGACACTTGAATACTTTGACAATAATCACCCTACATTTCACAAACATAGAATATACTTCCTTATAGACGAGTTCTTGACACATTTATAGGAAATTTGGGTAGACTGGTTTGCTGCAGAAAACTAGGAATTGTTTGAATACTCGAATAATGGTCTTCGAATCTAGAGTTGGTTTGGTTGTTGATCCCTTGCTTCCAGATGTGCTTTTTTACTTGTCCATGGAATATTTTCATGCTTCCTAAAATGTTGGATTTAATCCTCTTGTTGCTGATTATATGCCTAGAAATCTAGGACTGCCAAAAATAGTTTGACTTTTTCCATCTTTATTTCTGATTTTTGAGACTTTTGATCATTCTAAATTCTTGGATGCAAGATACTCTATTAACCTCTTTTGAACTTTCCTGTAGAAGAAGGTTTGCGCTCTGACTAGTATTCACTTTGTCTTCTGCAGGATACATGTGTAAAAATATCAGCAAGAATATCCTTATGTTCAAGATTCTCCTTTCAATACTTAAACCCTTATCACTGCTTCTTTGAAATCACCAGCATGGGCCTCAATGAGTTTTCCATTTATATGATAGTCATGTAAAAAGCATATTGAGCACTTATGAAAAAGAATAAAATCCAATTCCAACTCGGTAGCTTGCATAAAACTTATATAAATATAAAAAATCCTTCTCAGCGATGCTTTGGATGATTATGGATTTGTACCTCTCGAAGTTTATTACTGGTCTTTCCAATTATAGCACAAACTCTGTGCACACCTTTTATTTTAATCCAGGTTCATTTGACACTTTCCTTCAGCTTGAGTCGTTCAAAATGTAAACACTTTTAGCACTTATGTGCTCTATCTTGGACACTTGAATGCTTTGACATTAATCACCCTAACATGTGTTTTAGCACTGATATGGATCTCGATGTTTAAAACTTGAATATGGGCTCGGGCTTTCATTTTCTATCTATGGTATTTGGTACTTGTTTAACCTTGAGGATAGTGATCGCTAAAAATCTCTCAATCATGAGAATATGGTGTAAATACAAGTTTTTAACATAGCCTTTGAACAATGTTTCCCAGCATGGATCCCTCTGCCTTCGAGCCACAACAATGCATAATTTAGGCTTCGAAATTCTATAATATTGACCCCAAAACTCTACTTCAGAATCCTTTAACAATATGTGAACATTGGCCTTGTTATGACATGATTGCAGGTTCATCTTTGGGCGGTCTTCTTTGGATATTCGATATTTCTTTACAACTAAATCAAACCTAGCATCAATGGATTGTGAAGAAGGTATGATCTAGGTAGGATTTCCACCAGAATCCATTACTCTAAGCCTCTTGATAAAATGCCCATGGACACCCTGGACAATGTCAGGGTTCCACTATTCAATATTAGCCAGTAGTTTGCAGTGATCAGTATCAAGATCCACCTTGTCAGAAAATAAGTCAATTTCCCTGCAAATTTTGCAAATAATCAGCTCATAGTCGATATTGGTTTCGGTGGTGTTGATATGCTTGAGCTCTGGGACATTAACGTAGTTGCTTGCTTTGTGATCTTCAACTATGACACTTGGATGCTTGACACATAATATTGACAGTGGGACGCTTGCTTGGCAAGATGGACACTTTATTAATGACTGATAATGAAAATACTTAGTCTATTATTGAACCTCACAAATGACATATCCTCAGGACTTTATTTTTCATTGTATAAATAATTCCCACATGCAATGGACAAACGAGGTTTTTAATAGCTCATATTTACAGCAGTTTCTAACAACAAGTGACATGTTGTGCAATGGTTTGGGACGTGGGCTCCCAAGATGTTCTCGTGGATGATCTCGATACTACTTGACTTGTTACTTGGCTCTGATATATAGATTGGCGTGCTTGATTTGACTTGTGGAGACATGACCAAACGGTGAAGTTATAACCTTTGTTTGACTTTGACTCTTAAACAAAATATGACCCAACTTTCCTTTTACCAAACATTCAAAAATATAATAAATGATGGCAAAAGAAAATAAAAATAATAATAAAATCCTTTTTATTTTTATTTTGTTCTACCAACAAAAACTCGTGACATGAATTAAACTTTAAGTTATACTTTGGAGCTTAGGTTGGGTAAAAGAGTCCTACTCGTTTTTCTATTAAATATAAAATCCTACTAATAATCTTTCAAAAATATTTTATATTTAAAATAAAATAAATTTTTTTTTTTTAATTTTAGTGAGATTAGGTAAGACTAATTTGGGAAACTTTTGACATTTCAAATGGTTTTAGGAAAAAAATTCAAGACTTTGTTTTCAAAAAGACAAAGATATAATGATACTTACTAGGCTAAGCTTTGGCACTGATGGGATTTGACGAACTTTGATGCAAATATTTGAGGCTTGGAAAAAGTTTAGCGAAATGGACGCAAACTTGACTAAAGGTTCAAAATTTTGATCGAGGTAATTTTAGTGCTAACAAAACCCATCATGATTACTTTGACCAATTGTCATGATATCTTTCATAGAAAGAGTTTTAGTAAAAATGTATACAACATTTATAGAAATGTTCCACCAACAAAATGAGGGAGAGAACCATTTGAATCCAACATCATTACTTTTGACCAACTGTCAAGTTATCTTTTGCAGAAAGAATGTTAATACCAATGCATACGGCAGTTGCAAAAAGTTTACACCAACAAAATGAAAGAGAAGCATTTGAGTAACATACTTCATATCCTAAGTTAGGAAGAAATGTAAGAAAATGAGAGCTTTGGAGAGAATAAGATGATATACAATTTAGTAGTACAAGTACAAAACATGAAGATCTTCAACAAGACATCCTCATACATTTAGTTATTGTGTTCAACCTCTTGTATTTTTAAAATGTAAAGGGTTTTGGAATACAAATATTAAAGATCATGCAACTCGATTAAAATTTTATCAATGAAGAGATTTGACCACACAAGAGTATATTAATGAAGTTTTTGGAGGTTATAATAAGATGAGAAAGGTTGTAATGATATGTTTTTTGATGAGTTTTTATGTACATGGTCTTGATCACTACCAGTGTAGAAAGGTTGTTTTGATTGTTTTCCTCAGCATTTAGTTACTGACACTAAAACTTGTCCTAAGTTTAAGAAGGGAGATAACATTACAACTAAGTACTAACAAAAAATCAGGGCACACATGGTTGACTTTCCCTGTGCCAAATAGGGAAACAAGAGGGGATACAAAAGTTCACATTACACATCTCTCCAGCTCGAGAAGATGGGGAATGGCCATGCACTCCACACCAAACCATCAATGTAGTCAACCAAGAGGAAGAGAGAGGAAGTTGTGATTCTAGGGATAAGACTATTAGTACAAATCCCAGAGTTCCTCAGCAGTTATTAGGAATCCAAGGCATCTTTAGTATAAATATAGTCATCTACAACCTAAGCTAGGGTAGATAGTGGTAGATTTTGAAGCTTCATATAGCCAGAGTTAGAGAGCTTCAGATTTGAGTTTGTAATTTTGAAGTTTGTTGATGAATTAAAATATTGTTATTTTTCAAATATAATCAAACTCTTTAAGAAGGGTTTATCCAGTCCTCTTCAAACATGACCCACTTGAAGAGGTTGTTGCTGAATGTACCTTAGTATGTGTCTTCGCATTTGTATTTGTATTTCATTGTTGGTGTCTTCAATTTTGTACATATAGTGAATGTTTATGTTATTGTGATTATCTTTTGATAGTATACAATGAACCTATGGTTGGAAAGATAATTTGTTGTTTTGTTCAGCATGCTATAGATTAGGTTTATTTACAAAACATTGAATTTACTCTCCATTAATTAGTTTGTTTCCAAAGCATTAAATTTACTCCTTAGTAATTAGTTTCTTTTCGGTAGCATTGAATTTTGATTGATTTATTTTACTTTCAGTACCATAGTTTTAATTTCTAAGAGTTATACTTGGATGACTTCTGTTGCAGAACATAGAACCCTTGTCATAGGAAAAGATGCATATATAACACTTGTAGTTTCCATTTCTTAAAAGAAAGTAATATATAATCAATTCTACATCTCTTTAACCCTTGAAGGTTGCGTAAACTTTGCACAACACCTCACAAGTTTACAATTCCTCTGGTTGATAATTTAAATGTGTTTCTATGGGATTTAACAACCTTTATTGCTACAATTCTTTGGCTCACCACTATGTACTAAGCATATAATCAACAATTGAATTAGATTGTTTAGTGTTGTCAAAGTAGGACAATACCCCACGCAATCCAAATGGTTCAAGTTGGAGAAAATTTAATCAAACTTTTGTCATGTGCAAGATGATTCTTAACATCCACAATGGGGATCATGGATAACTAAAGGGATCAAATGATTGAGCACTAGATGTCACAAAATCTTTGATGTTAGTGAATATACCTTGTGCCAAGTATTCTAGTTGTGCTCACACTAAAGACCTTGTGCCAACAAGTAAACATTTTGTGCTTGTGTCTAAACATTTTGCATCAATGTCTAAATATTCCATGGTAATGGAAAACAACAACAAAAATGTACCGTGTATCAATGATATTCGAAGACATCATGCCCACTACCAAGGCTAAGGAGTGTCCAAGCAATACTAGAGTCAACAACCTGAGACTTGCACAAGAAAGCACATGCAAAACACATGATTAGCACATGTTGACAATCATCAAAAACAATTTTCCTCTCACAATCCAATGTGGCATAGTTTTGTCTAAGTTCAACACCAAGCTAGTAAGAATTCTTCTGGAAGATCTTTCTTGACCATTGGGTTCTTTTTAGAATTAGTGATTTGGTTGCAAAAAAGCACTTTAATTTGCAACAAACAAATGTTGTTAAAACTTAAAAGTCTTTGGTGGCAGGGGATGCTGTTCTTACAAAAGAGTTGGGCTAGGGTTAGGTGAATAATTTTTCATATCTCTTCATAAACCAGGTGCATCTAATAGGTTAAAATATTAATAAGAACTTTGGGAATACCTGGGATAGACGACCAATTTACTTATCTACCTTTTCTTGTCAATACCAGAGGAATATATGAAGGAACCATGATATTCTAACTGCATCTCTGTGGTAAAAATTGTTGAATTATGTTTGAGTTTTAATGCCATTTGATATGATCATCCAAGCATAGGATCAAAGGACAACAAAGGAACTAAAAAAAAACTTGATAGTTATAGTAAGTAGAATGAATGTTGGCATTTGTATATTTAGCAAATTGAAGTGTGGTGACAATCTACATAAGAATTCACAACATACAAGTTTAGAGTGAAATGTAGAATTCACTAACATGACAAAACATTACTTTTTTTATGTAAGCAAAGTTGTTTTGGAGATTCTTAATCCTCATTTCAATGCCAAATAGTATACAATTGCATACGTAAATATTGAGAGAGGATCACTAAGTGCACCGGGCTCAAAAGTGTAACAACAAAACAAGACGAGGGATGCTTTGTTTACCAAGACCCAAGAAGAGATGTAAATTAAAAATCAAGTAAAATTTTTGAGATTGTAAAGTGGATATGCATGATGCTCTATGCGAAGTCTTCTAAGGGCTATGAAGAAAGCCCTGTAGCAAATAGTGCTCGAAGATATAAGAGGGAGAAAGGTTTACGCTAAATATTATACAAGGTTTTATAATTTTGTGAAAGATTCGTGATTATTTCACAAGATTTTATAATTTTGTAAAAGATTTGCCCACATTTTACAATATTTTATGATTCCATGAAAGATTCACCAAAAAATTATATATCCATATTATATTATTGATAAAAGAGCCTTCACATTTTCTCATGTATCACGGGGATTTGCCTATTTATTATATATATAAATTAAGGGGGGGTTCTTAAAATTCTCCCTGCATTCCATGATTGCAAAAACGTTGGTATCTGTTGGAGCATATGACAATCAATAATGCAGGGACAAAGGAATGGCCTTTGTGATAGACTCTAACTCCCAACTTCACCGTATATGCTTAGTATTCATTGTATAGCTCACATGATGAATCTTTCATTTAAAATAGTGAGAAAATTTTCATTGGTTTCAAAGGTTGAATATCTTGTACGTGAGGTTCATGCATACTTTTTTCGGAGTCCCAAACAATTTTTAGAGTTTTTTTTTTTTTTATTGTTTCGATGGTGTTACAAATGGAAAAAAAATTAGAAGATGTTAATACAAGATGGATATCACTGAAGGGACCAATTGAAAGACTATATGATGAATATGAATCCTTGGTAGGGGTGATGTATGAATATTGCTCAAGTGTAGAAAAAACTCAAACTCTTCTCTTTCTACTAACTGATATAGAGACATTATTAACATTGGATGGAATTCTTCCAATACTTCATGAAATGAATAACCTTGTGAAGATGGCTTAGAGTCGCACAATGTATATTGTTGAATACACAATAGAAAGAAAATTAACATGCCTTGCATTGGATAATTTGTATATTATGGGAGTCTTTTACAGGTCTAGCTTTTACAAATTGGAGTAAGTTAATCAATATAGAAAATGATGTTTTTTTTAAGTTTGATGAAAAAGGGATACTGCGTGTGGCAGTGCATGGGCATATGGTTCCCTTTTATTATAATGATAAGATAGGAATATCCACCAAAGAGTGCCTTGTGTCAAGAGAATTATTCCATAATGTTGTAATTTCAGTGAGACGCAACTTGATAGAAATTGCAAAATCACTATCATCAGAGATAAGAGAACGATTTCCTCGGGATGAATTGTTGGAGGCCATGTCTATGGCATACCCTCAATATTGGAACAATTTTCAATGTTCGAAGACTTTAAAGGTTAACTTTATAGAGAAATGCAAGATTTTGGAGAGCCATTTTTGTCGAGATGCCGAGATACAAGGAGAACATATTCAAGGTATTTTAGATTGAGAAAAAATGATAGATCAAGATGAATGCTTTTCTACAATAATGTGGAAGTAATTTTCTAAGTTGGATAATCCTCTAGGATATGGTGCAATTACAACATTATGGACTAAACTCAGTGGTAGCAAAATCCTATGACAAAGAATGTCATAATATTTCAAATTAGTGGATTTATGTCAAACATGATTTTGGGATAAGTGGAGGATGAGAGAATGTTTAGTGCACTGTCATTCTTGAAGTCAAAGTTGAGGGACAAGCTTGATAAAAATGTGGATACATGCTTAAGATTATATGTAACAAAGTATGACATTGTCAATTTTCCATATGAAAGAGCATTATCTCTTTGACGATCGGATCGTGAAAGAAGGGGAGAAAACAATATAACAAATTTATCTAATGAACTTGATATGGAACATAATGTTTTGGATGATCATAATGATGGTTCATTTGGAGAAGGTCGTGTTCAGAATGTCGAAAATGATGGAGAGGGACAAAATGTGAATTAGAAAATGTATTTCACCTAATATTGTATATGATATAATACACATGATAGACTCTTGAGTCTTATTTTGGTCTAGGTGTTCCATGTACCCTTGTTGGTGATCACTATATGTGAATTTGAGGTTGTGTTTTATGTAAAAATAGATTCTACATTGTACTTTTTTGTTGTAACATTGATGATTTGAGCTACACTACCTTCATGCAGCTTATTTTAAGATTGATGTTTTGATATTTGTCTCTTACATTGTCTCTTTCTTGTATGTGACAGGAAATGATGCTGAAATTTAACAAAGCCAGGCTTAGGAGCTATCTCTTCACATTGATAGTGTCCTAACATTAAAGGATAAATAACCAATTTGATAACTCTTTCGCTAAGCAAGAACAAGCTCATTCAAGTACATGAAACCATTTTGGTGTTTAGCACTAATATCTTGAAAAAAATTTAGGGTTTGTTTATTGATTTTGTTTGAAGCATTTAGTCGATTTTTGAAGTTTGTGTGTATTTTGGTTAAATATTGTGTTAGTCCCTTGAATGCTTCTAGGTCTCATTTGATGCTTGATTTAACCCTTTTTTGTAGCTTCAATCAAGATTGGTTTTAGTCAATTTCCATTGATTTAGGGTTTGGCAAAAGATGTTTTTATTACCTTTTAGTTGCATGAATTAATTGTCTTGACTTTTTCGATTCTTTTATGTAGATTGTATATTTTATTTCTAAATACTTATCGTTATTCTGAAAAATAAATGAGCTCTACATAGCTAATCAAAGATAAAAATGGTTTATGCACTAGGTTCCTATGCATTGATCGTAGCATACCTATTGGCACGAGACCAACATTCATCTAATGCAATAATCAATTGGCACAATTACAATGCATAATTGCATTAGCCTCCATGGACACAATTGGCTAGTGGAGGCCAAGATCGGGCATAATTTCTTATTCTATCAGTTTATCGATTTGTCAAGATTCAGGACCCCACATGTCCATTGGATAATTAAGGGACGAGATAACAAGTGGAGTCCCCACTCTCCCTGAATCTAGTTAGTGTAGTTGTGCGTTTCACTGACACCTTCCAGTTGTGACTCGTGAGTCTACGTGTTCTATTGTTGATGATGTGATTCGTGTTATTTAATTAATGTTGTTATTCCTCTATTTTTTAAGTAGGCTGAAAAGTCTTTTTGGTAGCAAGATCATTATATGTCAACTTGAGGCTGCATTTAAGGTGAAAATATATTCTATATTTTGTGTTTTTTCGTTGTAATGTTGATGATTGGGAATGCATTTCCTTGATGTTAGTTATTTAAGATTGATGTTTTAATATTTAACTATTACATTGTCTTTCTTGTTAGCCTTATGTCTAATCTTTGCAATTGCCTAAAGTATCCTACAAGGAGGCAATGTTTCTCCACCTATATCTGTGTGTTCATCCTTTTATGAAGTATGATATTTATGTCATTTCCATGGAAAAAAAATCCATAGGTTTGGAACAACATAATTTAGTGGCTTAATCATGTCTTTGCCGCAACTTATTGGTTTAAATAAAGTGCTTCATTATGGTTTTTCACAATTTATAGACACATGAGTCCCTATAACATAACCATCCCAATAAATTACAAAAATATTTGTTAAGCCATGTTCTAGTATTTTTTTGAAAGTTC
>LPNX010490288.1:271583-291429 GCA_001517045.1 Pseudotsuga menziesii | reverse complement strand
CCTTCAAGAGAAACTGATCATATGCCAAACCAATTCCATATCATAGTCCTTAATTTGCAGATGGAATGTTGATTCATGTGAAGAAGAATAAGTAAAAGTCAGGAGTTCTTGCATGCGCTGATTCATGCCCAACATGAAACAAGGTTTCCCTTTCTGTGGTTCAATAACCACTAGAGTTGTTTCACAAGAATAACACCCATTGGGAAAGGCTGCCTCAGTAGTTTTTCCCATGGTTGAGAAACAACAGATTCTCCCATAGAGTTTGGCAATAAATATGGTCCCACAATGCATACTTGTGATTCACCAATATTCACAACTTTCTCAATATGTGCCAACGGCTGTAACTGCTAATTTCTCCAACAGACTTAATAAATTCTTCTAACCAACTTCTTGACTATGTCAATTTGTAGCAATGGATTTCTTTATAACAATGCCTGGCTTCCGTTATTCATTTTCCTATGAAGGAAACTCAACCAACAATGCCTTAAACTTGTTGGATCTAGACACCAATCAAATGTGGTAATTTCTCATCTTCACATATTTGTTTTAGGAAGCTCTTCCATGATTAATATGGTCTGAAACAACTTTGAAGTAATGAATGAATGATAAAAATTTTGGAATGTTTGATACAAGTTTGTGAATAATTTATAATGGTACCATGGGCCATGACACCCTGTTGCGGCTACAATTGTTTTCCCCAAATTTCTTAAATTTTGGACCCCCCGTCATGATTTAGAATTGTGTTTTAATCGTTGGACCCTTAAACCTTTTGGGCGTGCTTTAATTTTGGATTATTTTGAAGATTAATTTTCAGCTTATTTCAAAGATTGCCCGTGGATGAATTTTGTGGTTAGTCGCAGATGTGAATTTGTTTTGCTAGCTAATGATAAATCAAATATTTTGTTCTTTAAGGCCATTGTTGCGGAAGTAAAGTAGGTTTTAACCATTGCTGATTTTTAAAGATTGAAACACTTAATTTTTCTATTGATCGAGCGTCAATTTCTGTTAAATCGGCCATTTTTTTCCTTTTCCCTTCCGTCGTTGTGGCTCCCAAGCGGCTTAGCGTCCGAAGCGTAAAGAGCTCCGACTACCGATGCGTGTTGACCCTTTCTGTCACAGACCTATAGTTTTTCTCTTCCGCCGTTGCAACTGGGAAAGTCATTCAGCTTCCAATTTGAATATCTTCTGACTTCTGATTGAGCTTTTCCCGCCCGCGTTTCGGATGTCTCTAGCTCTTGTCCCTTCCATGGTTGTGGCTGGGAAATCCTTTTCGCGTCCAATGTCAAATCCTTCCAACTGCCGATTTAGAACTTTCCCACGCAAGGCTTAATCAAAATTCTTTTCAGATCAAGAGATGCACCTAGCCGTTTCCTTGTGGAATAGTCATTTCAATTGGTAGAATTCGATGCTTTATTTTGTAACGCAGTCCCAATGAATGATGCTTGTCGATTGATGGCAGGTGGGTTCAGGAGATCGTTCAAACTATCGCGGCATGGAGGAAGATGGACCGAAACTAGCACGATGGTAAGAAGGACAAACAAAGGAAAAGAAAAAATAGTAGTTCTGAAAGGTCCAGAAGTTACTCAGCCAATCACGATCATGCACATAAAAGATAGAGGATATGAAGCGTTGGGAAATGAAAGGTCAGACGCTTGGGGGGCAGCCCAAGCGGTCTGTAGTTGTAGTTTAAATATTTGAAAGTAGAACTTAGACAAGGACTTTTTCCCTGGAAGAACTTGTAAACCATTTGCTTGTAAGAGGAACTATTTCATTTTTCAATCAGAAACTGCAACTTTTGCCTGCTCGAGAAAGCGAAATGTGGAATGTATCAATGTGTTTAAATGAACAATGTTGAAGGGGAACTATTTCGTTTTCATATGTGTTTCATTAACTATGAGAGTGTTTAACTTCCTGAACCTATGTTCTTGTTGAATGATTTTCAGTATATTTTGTGATGTTT
Organism: Pseudotsuga menziesii; assembly: GCA_001517045.1. Lineage (NCBI taxonomy): Eukaryota > Viridiplantae > Streptophyta > Pinopsida > Pinales > Pinaceae > Pseudotsuga > Pseudotsuga menziesii. Next base: position 289,469 of record LPNX010490288.1, on the reverse strand, counting down.
TCCACTGTGAGTGACGAATGTTGTTCATAAAACAATTGGCTAACTGGTTGTTCAAAAATCTGCAATTGTTCATGTGTCTTGAAAGAAGTGTCAGCTATCTGTAACTTTTCATTATGCATGTACAAAATATATTACTCACAAATGAATGATAATCCTACTCCCTAGGGATAGATTAGGTAGGTGGTTAATTTCTTGTTGTATGTGATTTAGATGCTAGTGAGTCTAAGACGAGAGGTAAGAACCTGTGCATCACGTTGTGACCGCTCCTTGCATCTTATCGCCCTCCATGGTTAATTAGGCACTTGCATTTCATAGCTTAAGTCAAAATACAAAAACTCGGTGGACTAGGCTGCAACCGGTAAAGCCCTTTGTTTTGTACTTGACCTACGGTAGCCGGACCGCAAACCGAACGGATTCCCCACACCAAATAGTCACGGGCTAGTTGGGAACGTTGACTGGGGAGAATCCCTCACTATTGTTGCCTGCAAATTTTTGGGCCTCAACAGTTTTGGCGCTAGAAGGAGGGCCGCCAATGTATGGCTGGACGAGGAAACCCATTTTCCCGAGATTATTCCACCGGTAACAGTTCTGAGAGCAGTGGGTTTCATAATCCAATTCCTGAAGAAAGAGAACATCTATATTATGTTGGCAACAAAATTGTTAATGATCTGAGAAGACACACCAGGGCATATGTAAAGAAGATTGGAGGATTTCCAATCATCCCTGAATTGCCCAGAAGAGAGTATAAAAAGAAAGATCGTCTTGTAGCGAAAGACTTAGTGTTGGTTGGAGACTGGGAAGAACTTGTAGAAACAACCTTACAGGAAGTTGTGCTACCTTTGAACCAGGAAGGCCCAAATACTCCTCACATTTCTCTTGCTCGCACTCCTATTGGCTCACCTCCTCACTCTCAACCTAGACTCATGGCAGGAGTAAATGCTAATCCACCACCTAATCCACCTAATCCACCACCTGCATGGAGAGCCAGATCACCGTTAAACCTGACGCCTCCATTACACGACCTACCTCAAGCCTTTGACAAGATGTTGCCCAAGTTCAACCCAAATGAGAAAATATTAGTAGATGATCACCTACAAAGTTTTTACTTGGCAATTGAAGGATTAAGGGCCGGGGAGTATGAAGATGTAGTCTGTAGACTGTTCCCGCATACCCTTAATGAAGCTGCAGCATCATGATACTTTGTGTTGCCTGCTAACTCTATCCCTGATTGGGATACCTTCGAAAGAATTTTCAAAAGTAAGTATGCAACTCAAAAAACTCATGCAGCCCTCATGAAAGGGCTATGCACCTTGAAGAAGGAAAGAAAGGAAAAGGTGCACAGTTTCACACAAAGGTTTGCAGCCTACCTCAAGAATTTTTCTGAAACGGATAAACCTTCAGACAAAGTTCTGATTGAATATTATACTTCAGCTTTAGGCCCTGATTTGGCCATGCTTGCCAAAGGTAGGGCTAAGCCTACTTTTACGGAAACCTATGAAGAGGCAGAAGTAGTGGAAGCTGAAAGAGAAAGTATTGAATATTATCCAAAACAGTCAGGAGAGAAAGGTGTGGGAAGAAAATCCTTATTGTTTACTAAGCCTAAGGAAGAAAAGTCACCAGATTTGGAAAATATGGCCAAAATGATGCAGAAGCTTTCCAACAAAATCATAGATATGGAAAAAGAAAAGGAAACACAAAAGTTTTATAAGCCATATTATAATAAAAGAGAGGATAACCATCAGTCTCAAACTCCTCCTCACAATACTGCATCCATGAATTTAATGGAGGTAGGCATGGACAATTTTTGTACTTTCCACCAATAGCCACATTCTGAAAAAAATTGTCCTCAATGGATAAACTCGATGACATTGGTCATGAACCAGCTGTTGGATTCTAGATTAACAGAAGATAGAGATTGAAGAGAGAAAAGAGAATGCTATGTCAACAAAGGAACAAGAAGAGGAAACCATGGCTTTGTGGGATTCTGTTTCATTATTTGATGCTGAAGAGGAAGAGAATCATAGCTACAAGGACATCATGGAAACCAACGTAGCAACAAGAAGCTAAGGGCCAATCAAAGAAAACAATCTCATCCTACCAAAGATCAAAAGGCTGCAAAGAAATGTGAAGAAATTTCAAAATAAATCCTTAGCTGATAAGATGCCAGAACTCACTATTACCAGCTAAGATCTGAAACAAAATAATACGTTGGCTAGCCCAAATGAAGGAAAGATGAATGCTGATAAACCTCATCCCATTGAGCAGTCGATGGATTATGACATAGTGGAGGATTTAAAGAAGGTAAAAGCGAATGTTCCACTATTTGAAATGTGTAAAGTGCCGCAGCAAAAAGAAAGACTGTTGAAAGCACTTGAAGCATCGGATGAGAAGCTGCCCGCTAACAATCAACCTCAGGAAGAAGAAGAAATTGGAGAAACCAGCGTTGTAGGTAAGTCTAAAAGAAAACATCCACCTTTCCTCCTCATGTTTGAAATTTTCAATCATAATGTAAATAATTTCTTGGTAGAATCAGGGGCATCAGTTAATGTTATGCCCATATCAGTCTGTAAAAAGATCAATGGGCAGCCTAAGCCATCCATGTGGAGGGTGGTTCAATTGGACAGAACGAATGTAAAGGTAATTGGTGAGATGGAAGATGTCCTAGTCCACCTGGCATCTAATGATAAAGTATGCCAAGTTATTAACATTGTGGTGGCTGATATACCAAACGCTTACGGTCTGGTCCTGAGTAGAGATTGGTCGGCCAAATTAAATGGATATTTCACCTCAGATTGGTCGCATCTGTGGTTGCCATACAAAGGGAGTCCGAACCAGATTAAGATTCTAAGAGAACCTCACATGAAGTACACTATTACTCAACTGGAAGAGAAGAATGTACCAGTGGATTCTGTATTGGGAAACTATTTTATTGAGTTGGAACCAGGGAATTACCAAGCGGAAGAAGCCAGCAACACATCTGACACCCAGCCTGATCTCCTTCGATTCTCACAGGATGATGAGATTGACTGTAAAATAGTAGTCTTAGCAGTAGGAATAGATTCACATTCAGTAGTTAGTGATTTTTGGACTTTGTTTTTTGATGGCTCTAAGACATTAGAGGGGTCAGGGGCTGGCTGTGTCCTGATCGACCCCCAGAAGAATAAACATTTTCTCTCATGTAGATTAGAGTTTGATTGTACTAATAATGTAGCTGAGTACGAAGCACTAGTGCAGGGACTAAAGAAAGCGATTGAATTAAAGGTAAGTAATCTAAAAGTCTTTGGGGATTATGAAATTATTGTGAAACAAATTCGGAATCAAATACATTGTGTTTCCCCTCACTTGAAAGCTTACCAAAATGAGGTATGGGACCTTCTTAAATTTTTTAATGCATTCAACATTATTTCAATTCCAAGAATTAAAAACACAGCAGCTGACCTATTGGCCACATCAGCCACTAGGCTCGTACCCACTAATAATTGATGTTCTGTCGAACTGCTTTTTAGGTCCTTAGTACTGGATATGATAACCAACTTGCGAGTGTTCGACGATGATCAGCAAATAATAGAATGCTTGACAAATGACGAGGTCTTTAAAGGAGCCATTATAGATGATGAGGAACACCAGGCCGAGATGAAATATGACAATTTCATTCCTGAAGGTGTCAGAACATTGGAAAAAATGTTTGATTTAAATGAAAAGTTCAGAAGACCAACCAACGTGAAGACCCACAGCTCATCTCTACAGTTCAAGCTGATAAATTTAGGGACTAAGACGAATCCAAAATTTGTGAATCTCGGCAAGTGTTGTTCACCAGCAGAGAGAGACAAATTCATCAGTCTATTTAAACAATATAAATATGTTTTCGCATGGACGTACGAATATTTGAAAACATACGACACCAGCATCATCAAGCATGTCGTTCCCATTAAAGTAGGCGTCAAGCCATATCAACAACCGTTAAGAAAAATGCATCCAAAATTGGAACCGTTGATTCAGAGTGAAGTGAAGAAATTATTGGATGATAGAATCATTTTCAAAGTCAGACACTCTGAGTGGGTATCAAATTTGGTATTAGTAAGAAAAAAGTCTGGAGAAATCAGACTCTGCGTGGATTTCAGGAGCCTAAACCATGCATCAGACAAAGATAACTATCCTGTTACACCCATGGAGCAGTTGCTACAAATGGTTTCAGGTTCTGAACTATTTTCATTATTAGACGGTTTCTCTGGCTACAATCAAGTATTAGTAGCCGAAGAAGACAGATTGAATACCACATTCAGGACCAAGTGGGGAACCTTTGGCTACAGAAGAATGCCCTTTGGGCTTATAAATGTTGGAGCAACGTTTCAGAGGGCTATGGATATAGCTTTCCGCAGACTGATTGGCCGAATTGTTGTAGTATACCTTGACGATATTACAATATTCTCGAAGAGAAGAGGAGAGCACGCATTTCACTTAAGGCAAATTTTTGAACGCTGTCGAAAGTATGGCATCTCACTCAATCCTAAGAAGTGTGTATTCACTGTCACGGAGGGCAAGTTGTTGGGTCACATAGTTTTGAAGAAAGGAATCTCTATATATCCAGAAATAATTAAGGCTATTGAACAAATCCCCTTACCCCATAATAAAAAGGGGATGCAATCATTTATGGGAACGATAAACTTTGTGCGAAGATTTGTGCCTGATTTTGCTCAGATTGTCAAGCCGTTGCAGCAGATGGTAAAGCAAAATGCACTATTCAAGTGGACTAAAATTGAGAAGAGCGCATTTAGCAAAATCAAATTTGCTGTTGCACACGCACCCTCCCTGAAAAGCCCAGATTTTGACAAAGATTTTATCTTGTATACCTTTGCATCCGATGATTCACTAGCAGCTATGCTCACCCAAAAGGAAGATGGGGGGGATGAATTCCCAATATCCTTTATGAGTACTGGCCTACAAGGGTCTGAATTGAATTACCCAACTGTTGATAAACAAGCTTACGTTGTATTCAAATCAGTAAAGCAATTCAGGCCTTATATTTTAAAAAATAGAACCAAGATAATCATCCCCTACCCAGCTGTAAGGTCTCTTCTTATACAGAAGGAGTTAGGAGAAAGAAGAGGCAACTGGGTAACAACTCTTCAAGAATACAACCTTGAAATTAAGCCAACATCTATAGTTATAGGACAAGGGTTGTGAAAACAGATGACAGAAAATGGGAGCAATGTAGAACACGCCTGGGAAGATGAAGTTGAACTACATGTAATGGAGGTATGTCCTTTGTTTACAGCTCCCGAGTCTTGGTATAGAGACCTTTTGCATTACCTGCACGTAGGGCTGTTACCAAAACATTGGAGTGCCAAGCAAAGAAGGGCGCTGTGTCTTAAATAAGCCTCCTATCAACTGGTTGAAGGAGTATTATTCAGAAAGATTTATGACGGGGTTCTTCTCAGATGCTTAGAAAAGGAAGATGCAAAGAAGGTAATGTTAGAATTGCATAACGGTCCAGCTGGGGGACATTATTCAGGAGATACTACGACCCACAAAATACTCAGAGCCAATTACTATTGGCCTACGCTCTTCAAAGATGCACACGCACATGTTAAAAAGTGTGATATTTGTCAAAGGTGTAGTGGGAGACAACCTAAAGCAGCAGCACCCCTAAAGCCTGTGATGATCACGGAACCATTCGAGCAATGGGGGCTGGATATTATTGGATAAATAAAACCAAATTCCTCTCTGCAGCACAAGTACATTCTGACCGCTACTGATTATTTCACTCGATGGGTTGAAGCTATCCCGCTGCGCAAGATAAATGAAGACGAAGTCATCAGCTTCCTACAAGATCATATCATGACCAGGTTTGGAGTTCTAGTTTCGTTAGTCTTTGATAATGCTAAGTACTTTTCATCAATTAAATTGACTGCCTTTTCTCAGGATAAAGGGATAAAATTGCATTATTCTGCTAATTACTATCCACAAGGAAATGGCTTGGCTGAATCCTCTAACAAAAATCTGATTAGAATTTTAAAGAAGACCATGGTAGAAAACTAGAGGAGTTGGCACTCAGCATTACCAAATGTCCTTTGGGCCGATAGAGTCACCCCCAAGTCTGTGATTGGAGTGTCTCCATATACCCTTGTCTATGGTAAAGAAGGCATCCTTCCTCCCAATATCATGCTACCATCTTCCATACTAGCTCAAGAGTCTAGAGGGTCGGATGATGAAGTTTTGCAAATAAGAATATATAATCTCCTGAAAGCAGAGGAGGATAGATCTAAAGCCAGAGAACACTTTAAGCAACAGCAAGAGTTAGTTAAGAGATGGTTCAACAAACATAAAGCTGGAACAAAAGACTTTGAAGTAGGAGACTTAGTCCTCAAATTGGATCACCCCCATGATGAGAAAGGAAAGCACACTAAATTCCAGTAGTTGTGGGTAGGCCCTTTTCAGATTGCAGCAAAGCTTGGCCCTTATACTTATAAGTTGTAGGATCTACAGGGGTGGGAAGAGAATTTAACAGTGAATGGTTTGGTTCTCAAACCTTGTTTTTCCTGAGTTTCTTTGAGTTCTTCTGTCTTTTATATAAATAAGTTGTTTAGATGTCTTTTGAGTCATGTTTTTCAATTTGTTTTAGTTTTCCTTGATTCTAATAAAGGGAATGAACCCGCGGTCACATGGAGAACATCAAAATGTTTGGGAATGATAGACATTTTTGAGTCTCAGACTGTGTGTTGCTAAAAGAACTTCTTCCAGTTTAGCAGTTTTTCTCGAATAAACTCTGTGTGCATTGAAGTCCTACTTAACCCCTGTGAAATAAATCGGATTTGAAGAGTCTGGAATACTATGTTGAGGCCCCATCCACTTCACACTTAAAATGTTCTAAGGAGCGACAACAGAGGACCCATGGAAAGGAGTAAGGTGAATAGTATATTAAATATAAATGATCCCATGCCAAGAAACGAATGACAAAAGGAAATAAAGAGTCAAAAACTCCTATGAAAGCATCATAAATCAAAACAGGTGTTGAATCATAAGTACTAAATTGCTGAAAGATCCTCTCTGTCTGTGAGCTGAAACGTGAAGTACACCACTCACATAAAAGGGCACTATGGGATAGAGGATCTTGAATTAAAATTCAGTAAGAAAGGCGTGTAGGAGGACTCATATATGAAAGGGACAAAATTCTAGAAGCACAAAAGTGCTAAAGTGGCATGGGAATGAGGAACAAATGAATATTTATGTTTACCATATGCTACAATCATGTGGTTTCCAAGCTATTAGCTATCTAAAAACAAAAGTAATAATGAAACTCATCCTCTGCCCTCAACAGAGTTATCTAGACTTGAAAATCTTGGTTTCCACTCTCCCAAATTGGACTATTATCAATGATTGAAGGTACACACTTCCGGCATTCGAGAAATCTAGATAGCTGGAAGAATTCAATAGCATGCATTTGTTGTTAAACAGTCTGTCACTCAAAGTTTAATCGCCCAGAGATCTAGGTTCACCAGGTAATCGCCAATTGTTGCAGCTGCAACTGTTTTCCCCAAATTTCTTAAATTTTGGACCCCCCGTCATGATTTAGAATTGTGTTTTAATCGTTGGACCCTTAAACCTTTTGGGCGTGCTTTAGTTGTGGATTATTTTGAAGATTAATTTTCATCTTATTTCAAAGATTGCCCGTGGATGAATTTTGTGGGGTCGCAGATGTGAGTTTGTTTTGCTAGCTAATGATAAATCAAATCTTTTGTTCTTTAAGGCCGCTGTTGTGGAAGTAAAGTAGGTTTTAACCATTGCTGATTTTTAAAGATTGAAACACTTAATTTTTCTATTGATCGGACGTCAATTTCTGTTAAATCGGTCGTTTTCATCCTTTTCCCTTCCGTCGTTGCGGCTCCCAAGCGACTTAGCGTCTGAAGCGTAAAGAGATCCGACTGTCAATGCGTGTTTACCCTTTTTGTCACAGACCCATAGTTTTTCTCTTCCGTCGTTGCGGCTGGGAAAGTCATTTAGCTTCCGATTTGAATATCTTCTGACTTCCGATTGAGCTTTTCCCGCCCGCGTTTCGAATGTCTCTAGCTCTTGTCCCTTCCGCTGTTGCGGCTTGGAAAGCCTTTTCGCGTCCGATGTCAAAGCCTTCCGACTACCGATTTAGAACTTTTCCGTGCAAGGCCTAATCAAAATTCTTTTCAGATCAAGAGATGCACCTGGCCGTTTCCTTGTGGAATAGTCATTTCAATTGGTAGAATTTGATGCTTTATTTTGTAACGCAGTCCCAATGAATGATGCTTGTCGATTGATGGCAGGTGGGTTCAGGAGATCGTTCAAACTACCATGGAGTGGAGGAAGACAGACCGAAATGAGCAGGATCGCAAGAAGGACAAACAAAGGAAAAGACAAAATAGCAGTTCTGAAAGGTCCGACAGTTACTCAGCCAATCATAATCATGCGCAGAAAAGATAGAGGATATGAAGCGTTGGGAAACTGAAAGGTCAGATGCTTGGGGGGCAGCCCAAGCGGTCTGCAGTTGTAGTTTAAATATTTGAAAGTAGAACTTAGACAGGGACTTTTTCCCTGGAAGAACTTGTAAACCATTTGCTTGTAAGAGGAACTATTTCGTTTTACAATAAAAAACTGCAACTTTTTCCTGCTGGAGAAAGCAAAATGTGGAATGTATCAATGTGTTTAAATGAACAATGTTGAAGGGGAACTATTTCGTTTTCATCTGTGTTTCATTAACTATGAGAGTGTTTAACTTCCTGAACCTATGTTCTTGTTGAATGATTTTCAGTATATTTTGTGATGTTTTCCACTGTGAGTGACGAATGTTGTTCATAAAACAATTGGCTAACTGGTTGTTCAAAAATATGCAATTGTTCATGTGTCTTGAAAGAAGTCTCAGCTATCTGTAACTTTTCATTATGCATGTACAAAACATATTACTCACAAATGAATGATAATCCTGCTCCCTAGGGATAGATTAGGTAGGTGGTTTTAATTTCTTGTTGTATGTGATTTAGATGCTAGTGAGTCTAAGACGAGAGGTAAGAACCTGTGCATCACGTTGTGACCGCTCCTTGCATCTTATCGCCCTGCATGGTTAATTAGGCACTTGCATTTCATAGCTTAAGTCAAAATACAAAAACTCGGTGGGCCGGGCCGCAACCGGTAAAGCCCTTTGTTTTGTACTTGACCTACGGTAGCCGGACCAAAAACCGAACGGATTCCCCACACCAAACAGTCATGGGCTAGTTGCGAACGTTGACTGGGGAGAATCCCTCACTGTTGTTGCCTACGAATTTCTGGGCCTCAACACACCCTTTATGTAATATTGAACGATCCCAGCTAGATCATCCCATCATGATGGTTGTATTATTTCTTCTTGTATGCCTGGAATGTATGGGAAGGTGACCTACAAAAATTTGATGCAAAAATATACCAAAGGTAATCCATGACCAGTAAATAGATCATAATCTAAACCTTGGAAACATCTAATCCATAACATTTGCATTGCCAAGCAATGCAATGACCAGATTGTATCTACCTCATCTGTTATGCAAAAGCATGCCAACCTGCATATTCTTGTAGTTCTAGCATCTCAAAATCCAATGTGTGTCAATATAGAATGCAGAGGGAAAAGTATTTCAACAATTTTATCATGGAAACAATAATATAACCCTCTACCTCTTGCTTCTGAATCATATCGACAAGTTTGATCTAAAATATTAACATACTATCCCAATTATCTACACTAACTTTGGAGGTTTAAATGACTTTGTATCCCATGTGCAGCTTCTTGACAGAAGGGCCTTTGGATGCCTCTTATCATTCTTTCCTGAAGGGCATTTATTCCCTCAAATTTCCTTAGGAGTATCACCAATTATCACAACATTAAATAGATGCTTAGACACTACATAACCTGCATAGGATTCCAGCTATGAAGGAGAACTAGAGGCTTCATCATTTTTCCCCAATCCTTTCAAGAGTTATGAAGCTGGAAGTCTACTACTATCCATTTGACCATAATTTTTTTTACAAGTGCTAAACACAACAAGTCATTTCACTTCTTTAGTTTTTTAGGAAAATGAATAGAATCCTCATCAGCCAGTTGTTCTTGTCAATGATAACACATAGATTGATTGACCTCAACCACAAGTTTCTTACAGATCTTCTAACATATATTTCACACCTTCTTTAAGCCCTTTAATGGAAGCATCTCAATACAATTTGCAATCTTATGATAATTTTAACAGAATACCTCTTTCAATCAAATGTTGGCTTGTTCCTCACTTTTTCTTCCATTCCTCTATTTATATTTTATATTGATAAGGAACTTTTGCAGCCAAAGGCAGATTTGAAATCTTCCAAAATCTTCATCACTCATCTCTGCTGGCAGTTCTTTGCTTATAGTAGAATCCTTTTCACAAATTTCTCTAGGAGCTTCTTCCAACAATCTTCTTTTAGAGATTTGACTAGATTGGGCAACTTCATCAATGGTAATCTCTAGCACTTCTAGTTCTTGTTCTTGGAATATTAACTTTCTGTTCAACATATTTACAGACTCTAAACTTTCTTGTATGATAAGAACACTCTTTTGAGTGCAAATACCCGACTGATGTATTTCTTCATTTTCTTTTCTCCTCCATATTTTGTTGGACTCCTTCTTAGGCATATATGGGACACTTCCTTTAATTGAGGTATTTATTGGCTTCCTGTAGTCTTGAGATTTGTGACCAAATACATCACAAATGTAGCATTTTACAATGTAGCAGAATCTTGCAATATGTCCAACGTGATTGCATCTCCAATATATTAACAAGTTCTTGGAATTTCTAAGACGTTGTCTTGCAAAGAATTTGCACTCCAAAGATTTGTGTTAGTCCCTTGAATGCTTATAGTTCTCATTTGATGCTTGATTTAAACCTTTGTTGTAGCTTGAATCAAGATTGGTTTTAGACGATTTGCATTGATTTAGGGTTTGAGAAAAGATGTTTTTATTACCTTTTAGTTGCATGAATTAATTGTATTCAATTTTTTGATTATTTTATGCTGATTGTACATTTTCTTTGTAAATACTTATTATTATTCAAAAAAATAAGTCAGCTCTACATAGCTGAGCGAAGAGAAAAATGGTCTATGCACTAGGTTCCTATGCATTGATCGTAGGATTCCTATTGGCACGAGACCAACATTAATCTAATGCAATAATCAATTGGCATAATTGCAATGCATAATCGTATTAGCCACCACAACCACAATTGGCTAGTGGAGGCCACGATCAGGCATAATGTTTGATTCTATAAGTTTGTCAGTTTATCAATATTCAGGTCCCCACATGTTTGTTGGACCATTAAGGGATATGGAACTAGTTTCATAGCAACAAATACTTACTTCGAGATACTACCAGTGCAAGTGTCTCTAACGAGAGTTTAGAAAAACATACAAACCCATGCATCTTACCACGTTCTCAGCATGCATCTTTCCACACTTGCATGGACGGCACGCAAGCAACAACAATAATGATAGACCTTTTTTCTCCTCGGTGTATGATATAAAAATAGTTACAGTACCAAGCATAACTCAAATCACGTTAATAGCGACAACATCCAAGGTTTGATGGTTCTGAACGAGTTTACCCGTGCTCAAATCACAATACATGAAATACATGTTGGGCACAATCCTCTGCAACTAGGCACAATTCCCTGAAACCACGAAATCCCATCTGCAAAATGGAAAAGAAAATAGATAATTAATAATATAATAGAAGGTTGAAGAATAGGAAATTGCCTAAAATTAGACCTCTAAATTTAGATTTTAAGCCATGAAAGATAAGAAGTAGAGGGTGGCTAAAAATTTTAAAAAAAGCATGCTATTTTCCATTCTAATTTTTTAAACCCCCCTTTTACATTGTGATTGTTTTTCATATTTTTGGGCATGGAAATCAATGGAAAAATAGAAAAAAAAATAGCAAAGAAATATGCAAAGAAATAGTCAAAGAAATCTTTCAAACAATCCATGGAAAAGATAGAAAAACAATGGGATAAACCTGCCAAGCTCTTTTTATTAGTGTCAATATATGTTTCAACATAATCTTATCTAAAGACTTGTAAACAACTTGAAGCTCTATAATATGCCAAACACTGATATTCTACGGTTTTCTAGTCTAGGTCTTGCTTGTAGCCTCAAGATTTGCAATAATACTGAATAAAAATTTGCAGGCAAGGTGTCGAGCAAATGGCCCTAAATTATAGTTGAACTAGCGCAAAGATTTTCGAAAAGAAGATAAACACTTACCACTGATAATCAAGCTGAAGATGCTCCAAATATAAGACGCATGCAGGTAAAGCTGAGTTGGTGAAGTAATATTGCTTCCTTCCAGGTGTTACCACCCGGCACCACGAAACCCTCTCCTTGGCTAAAGGCGACATTTTTTATAAAGGAGGTGCTTGATGGAGCTGACAATTTACCAGGATGTATATCTTCCCATGCCGAGGAGAATGACTGGAGCATGTAGGGATTCTGACCCCTCTAAGCAGGCTAGCGAATTGGTTCCCCTGTTGAGTTGCTCACACCCCCAACCACACAAAGCTGCTGATAACTGCTCTGGATGAGCAAACTGGAAGCTGCTGATCACCGAATACAATAGAGTGATCCTATTGATGAAGATGATGCCAGTATACAGAAGATAAATTGAGATTTAAAGGCTCAGCAAGTAATTTGGGGTTTTCCCGCTAAATCCCCCGAGCTGCACATGTGTTCCTGCAAACAATCTTTTGGTGGATTCCAAGTCGTTGTTTATGAATGAAATAAAGATGAAGGTTGATGGTGGATGTAAATGGCCTACCCTGAAGGAGACTAAGCAAGATATTTCACTGTCTAACCCTCATAAGCTAAAGACGTCGTCTTCAACCCCAACTCCCGATAAACTCCAAATCAACAATAATAATAATTGATAAACTCTTTGGTCCAATAACCATTCTTAAATAGAATAGCATGTACTTTTAGGGTTTGCATGTCACTTTTAGGGTTTACGCTTCACTTTTGCATGCATTCAATTCTAATTTCATGTTGACTTTGACACTAAAGAAATGAGGCCTGCATGCTCCGCATGCTTTAGGATATGAACTCTGATGGCCTTCTTACTACACTAATGACTTAATAATAATGAATTGATGTACCTTTCTACTCCTAGTGCTATTAGTCCTCAGTTATTCCCTTTTCTTTAATACCTGCTCAAACCTATGGGAATAAAATAGGTTAACAAGTGTCTAAGGGTGGTTTAGTTGAGAGAGGACATTACAATCCTCCCTGCTCGAAATTCCTTGTCCTCAAGCAATCTCCGATCAATATACCAAATCATTTGTCCATGTCTCTTCTTGTCCATTTTTATCAACCAGTTTATTTCGCTGTTGGGTGGCTCTTCTTTTTCTTCGAATTTGTGTTCATTTTCACCCATGCTCTATATTCCCTCCTTGTATCTTCTGGGGTACTTGTGAGGATTGAACATGCTAGATTTGGCTCCTTTTCCAAATTCCCTAGGGCTCATCCTACCTTTGTCTGGAGGTTTACCCAGAAATTCCTTCGCATACCATTGTTCCTTCCTTGAAGTCTTATGTGTTGGAGTTGGCCATTTCCTTGTGTGAGTCTTGTCCACATGCCTGAATATGCTGGTCATCCCCTTTGTTGTGGCTGACCCTGAAACTTCATTGGGAATTCCTCTTAGGACTACCCTTTTCCCATATTGTGCCAAGAACTCCATCTCTAATGTTTGGTAATTGGTTGAGTATTTCCCAATTGAGTGCAGCCATTGTACTCCCAAAACAATGCTTGTGTCTGGCACATATACCACATAAAATTCGCCCACCAATGTATAATTCCCAAGCTATACCTGTAACTGAGGTATCCTCTGTGTGCATTTCATCCTGTGATTTCCAGCTGTGACAATGGTAAAGCCCTCAAAGTCCTCAGTGGGAAATATTTTTGTCTCTACCCAAGAGGCATCTATAAAGTTATGGGTGGCCCCACCATCAATCAAAGCAATGGCATGCTTTCCCTGGATACTTCCCTTGATCCTAATAGAATGGAAGGTGGGGACTCCTGTGAGGGTAGCAATAGTGGCTCTCTATGGAAGTTGTTACAATTATGTATTGTGTAGTTCTTGATTCGGTTTCTGCTCTGACTCATCTTCCTCACTGCTATCTGGAAGTACCTCGATGAGGTGTACCTTACCTTTACCCATACATCTGTGGCCGGTTACCCAAGGTTCTTTGCAATTGAAACATAAGTTCTTCCTTCTCAAATATCTTCGTGTGTCCTCGTTCAACCATTCCCTCTGTGGGATTATCCTTTCCCTATTTTCTAGAATATTGGTAGGTTTTTCCTTGTTTTTCGAGAGATTGGCAGGTTTTTGTGGTAGTTTGTTCTTTGGCACATAATCTTGTAGGTCCAGAGTCCTACTGATAGCATCTTGCAAAGTAATTGGCATGTAAGCCTTCACCCATCCGCAAAGTGGCTCGGATAGTTCCTCCGTAAATAGCATAATCAACCGACTCTCTGATATGTTAGATACCATAACTGCAACTCTCTAGAATTCAGATATGAATGTCTCGACACTGGTTGTCTGCTTGAGCTGAGCAATATCCCTGAAATGAATCTTATCAAAGTGCTCCATAAGCCTCTGTGTGAAGTCACTATAGGAAGTGATAGTGTTGTGACCCAATGTCACCAGTCCATGGTACCATCACTCATGTGCTTCCTAGTCTAAATGTAAAGTAGCCAACTTGATTGCATCTGTCTTTGTCATGGGGTTAAGTTGGAAATAGGTGTCTAACTTTTGTACCCAAATTTTGGCTGAACAACTGGATGTCCCATCAAAGTTGGGGATATTTAGTCTCCCCAATGTGCGTTGCAACTCAAAATTCTGATTGAATGCTCTATTGAACCCTCTTGGCCTGTTCCTACTTTTCATGTTGCAAAAATATGAGAAAGTCATGGCTGAATGGAACTCATCTCCCAAATGCTTGTACTCCTGTAAGTACGCTCCAAATGGTTCACTAGGTTTCGCTACTGTATCTGCCAAGAAGGAAGGTTTGTGATATATATGGGGTGTGTTTTGCATATTAGTGTATGCATGCCTCCCACTACTATTAGTATCTCTATCTACTAGTGAAAGAGGTATACTACTATGACCTGGTTCTGGTTTCGGAGCCAATCTATTTATTGCATGCAATACTTCCTTCTGCCCTTTGGCTAGGTCATTCAATGCACTTACCAAGCTGCGAAATTCCAACATATCTTCCTCTTCTCCTGTTCCTTTCCCTCTGTCAGAGTGTATACTTGTTGGGTCCATGTTTGAGTTGGTATCTTCTAACTGGTTATCCTCACATTCCTGCTCCTCAGTGTACCTACTCTTATTTCTCCTATAGCCTACAAAAGTGTCTTCTTCTATATTCATTTACTTCTCATGTTCAAGCCCATAGCTGGCGAGGAACATGCTCTGATACCACTGTAATATCCCAAACACTGATATTCTACAGTTTTCTATTCTAGGGCTTGCTTGTAGCCTCGAGATTTACAATAATACTAAATAAAAATTTGAATGCAAAGTGTCAGGAAAATGGCCCTAAATTATAGCTGGACTAGGGAAAATATTTTCAGAAAGAAGGTAAACACTTACCACTGATAATCAAGTTGAAGATGCTCTAGATATAAGAGACATGCAGGTAAAGCTGAGTTGGTGAAGTAATATTGCTTCCTTCCCGGTGTTACCACCTGGCAGCATGAAACCCTCTCCTCAGCTAAAGGTGACGTTTTTTATGAAGGGGGTGCTTGATGGAGCTAAGAATTTACCTGGATGTAGATATTCCCATGCCGGAGAGAATTACTAAATCATGTAGGGAGTCTGAATCCTCTAAGTAGGTTAGTGAATTGGTTCCCCTATTGAGCTGCTCACGCCCCCAACCACACAAAACTGCTGATAACTGCTCCGGATGAGCAAACTGGAAGCTACTGATTACCCAATGCAGTAGAGTGACCCTGTTGATGAAGATGATGCCAGTGTATGGAAGATGAACTGATATTTTCCAGCTAAATCCCCCCAGATGCACATGTGTTCCTGCAAACAATCTTCCGGTGGATGCCAAGTCACTGTTTATGAATTAAATAAAGATGAAGGATGATGGTGGACCTGAATGGCCTACCCTGGAGCTAGGGCAGATATTTGACTGTCAAACCCTCGTTAGCTAAAGACGTCGTCTTCAACCCCAACTGTCATGGCTACACGCTGTGATGCCGCTCAAAAGCTCCAAATCAATAATAATAATAATCGATAAACTCTTTGGTCGAATAACCCTTCTTAAATAGAATAGCATGTACTTTTAGGGTTTGCATGTCACTTTTAGGGTTTACACTTCACTTTTGCATGCATGCAATTCTAATTTCATGTTGACTTGAACATTGAAGAGATGAGGCCAGCATGCTCCACATGCTTTAGGATATGAACTCTGATGGCCTTCTTACTACACTGATGACTTAATAATACTGAATTGATGTACCTTTCTGCTCCTAGTGCTATTAGTCCTCAGTTATTCCATTTTTTTTAATACCCGCTCGAACCTATGGGAATAAAATAGATTAACAGGTGTCTCAGGGTGGTTTAGTTGAAAGAGGACATTACAAGCTCTGTTCTATTGGCTGACTTCAAGGTCTACCAAATTATTGTACCCAAATATTCTTAATTTCTTGTGTCCCCAAATCATTTTGATTTTTTGTCTCTACTGAATGAGCATGTAATGTAGTGTCAAGATTCAAAGTGGACAAATCACCATACCCATCTCAAGTTCCATCCCAGTTAAGAGCAAGAACACTCTTGACCCTCTTGTAATAGGCTATCGTTTAGATTCAGTGGTATGAAATAGTAGTGAATATCCACCCTAGCTTACCATCTAGATTTGATTCCTACTTAATATTGGCTAGGCTAACTACTATTTGGATTTTGTGTTAGCTTCATAAGATTGGAAAAAGTGCTACCAGGTGAAATTTTGGGTTGAGCTTTATATATTGGCAAAGTTGGCTACCATTTGGGTTCTACATTTGGCCTCCTATCACCTCTTAGTAATGACTATATGCTAGACTGTTGATGCACCAAGTGGTGCCTTGAAATATTATTTGATATGATGAACTAGCATTTTTATCAGCTTCAATTCAGGAGATACACATACCTCTCAGAAAATGAAAATAAAAATAAAGCAGATGTTGTTTCTTCAGAAAGTAACAGTCGGGCAGGTTTTTCTTGCACTCTGAAGTCATCATTTTACTGCAAACTGATGGAAACACCAACCTAATACATATGAAATGAAGATAAACAGAAAAATGTGATAAATTAAAATCGCGTAATTTAGAATAGCACTGGTTGTGGAAAATCATTGGGATTTAACAAGATAAGTATATCATTTCTACAGGCTAGAAATGATATGCACTTAAACAGTTAACACAAGGGCTCCTATAACGTCCAAAAATAAAATACTAACTACTCTAAACATTCAAAGCCAAAAGTTGCATAAATACAGTACAAAGATTTAATAAATCTCCTAACATAAACAACATGGCCAGCATTGCAAATAGTTTAATTTCGAGCCATAAGATAAATAAAAGAGCCAGTAACAAGTTTTATATAAATAACATTAAACTAGCCAAATTTCCATGCTCTTGTATACAAATACAAGAAGAACAAAATATATGAATATAGATATGTTTGTCAAACTAGCATTTTATATGCAATATGTAGCATATAAGGACCAAGGTCCTGCTAAGATAATAGTTTTGAAAACAGAAAGTAAATAGTTCGATCATTGTAGTATGAGTTATTCATTCATATGCATAGGGGCATTATGGTTAATC
>LPNX010490288.1:261508-271546 GCA_001517045.1 Pseudotsuga menziesii | reverse complement strand
CAACATCAGCTTGTTCCCCATCTTCTACTTGTACCTTTTTAGTAGTTGCTGCTTCCAAAACATAAGCTTTAACTTCTTCAAATCTTTCCTCTGACAAAGAAACTTCGACAAATAATTTCCATGCATAGTCCTCAAAAGCCTTGTCAAAGTATTCAAAACCATGTGTCCACTAATTTCCCACACAACAGGATTAACTTGAGTGTTTAGTATCTCTTGGTTAACTTCTCCCAAAGCCTGTTTCTCTGCAGAGCACTAGTCACAGAAACAACTCAAGATTTTCAAAAATATACCAAGAAATCCTAAACTTGACAAAAGGAGGAGACAATGTCTCAAAAACACCATCAGTCTACTACACTACATGAGGAAGCAATCAAAATTGGAACCATGGTAAGATGCTACTGCATTGTACCTGAGGAAACAGAAAGACTATTTTGCCACAATCTGCAATGGGCACATTGTATGGTATGTTGTTATCTTAAAGACAGATGCAGGAGTTTCCAACGGCATTGTAGAGGTCCTCCAAAGTATTACCCCCCTTCAAAAACCAGACCTCTCACAGGACAGTTGTAGAGTCCCCACCTTTCTCAGACTGCCATGGTACTCTTTGTGTGGGTGCTTTTTCTACAGGGAAAGGAAGGGCCAAGTAATAGGCCTGCCATAATGTTCGATTCATTATGCAAAATTTCAAAATTTGTAGATATCATCATTGCAATCTTATCTCTACAATCTAGAAAGAGTTATTGAAAGAAAGAACCGAACATGGAAAACACAATGTCTTCTTTAAACTCATCTCTTTACTGTTCAAAAGACGCAGAAATGATAAAGAGTGTTTCATAGAAAAGTCAAATTTTGTATCTAACACAATGTATTAACAATAGTCTCACCTGGAAATGCAGATGGTTTATAGTTGCAAAAGCTCCTAGGCTATTGTAGCCCAGACGAAAAGATGGGTTGTCAACCTCAGCAGCCAAATGCAAAGCTAACAGTAAGCTATCATGGTCAATGCGTTGGGGTAAGCAGTCCAACACTCTTGGCACGAGGAGCACATACCCATATTCAATTAGAATCACCTGCATGAGAAGAAAGATGATCGATTAACATAATCTTTTAACATTCAAAACACCTCAAACCCTGCATAAAAGGTACTCTCAAATGATCCACTTTCCTAGCAAAAATAGTTCTTCTTAACGGTCAAACATTTAAGGCTAAAGTACTTCAAATTTTGCATGGATGCCAATGAGTGAGGAAACTAAAACTTGAAGAAGACATTTTATTTTGAGCCGCAATGGACGAAATGATTGTTCTACCTTTTAATTTCACTTTTGCACATTAAATCCAAGAGGCTTTGCAGCTTCCTCAATTTTTAATACTATCTCATTTGCAGGGTGTTTATACGCAAACCTTGTCTCTCACTTAACCATACCCTATTTAACAACATACTAGTGCACTTCATTAAAATCTTGTATCTCAAAAGAAATAACTACAAATGTAGTAGTCAGTAGTCATAGCTATAAGGTCATTACTGAAGGTAGGGTAGCTGAAGCTCTAGTCATTGCTAGGCAATCGTAATCAGAAGTCCTAACCAGGTGTAATAGACAATATATAGTTAATCATAGCCAGCATGAGGTCACATCCGATAGCCAATAGTCAGTGATTGACTTAAGGTCATTGCCACTCATAGCCCGTAGGTCATTGCGGAGAGACAGGAGTACTTGACTTAAGTTCATTTTCCAGTTGTTGATAGAAGTTCATTCATAGACATACAGACAAACCTGAAATATATGTACTCCTGGGTTCCATGCCTGAGATAAGAGGAATTGTACCCCATACTACATACAAGAGAATGCATCGACGTGTTTATAGAGTTAGTAGCATAGCAGCTTGTGCTGGTGCAAGAGTGAGGTGACACCTAGCTAGTGAGTGGGGCAAGGAAGGGAACTATGGGTGTCAATATAGAACAACCATTTGTCTATCTGAACAAGGGTAGTTGGCTCTCTAACTACTACTGCTAGGGAGTCAATAATTTTCCCAAGCAGGTAAATAAGTGTAATTGAGCCAGAAAAAATGAGGATGATAATCAACACCATGGTTATCATAATAACTAAAATCATAGTAGAGATATGAGAATTGGATTTTAGAAACTCAATGATTTGGAAACTCAATGATTGGCTCTAGAGTGTTGTTAGTTTGTTTTTCTCATAAATACCAATTTCAACTTTGTGTAGCCAGTGTCCTAGATCTCAATGTTCATTCTGTCATAGGAATTTCTGCTTATCTAGATTCTTGTCTGAGGAATATTGGGCTTATTACAATTTCCCTCTATCTAAGTCTTTGTTTTTGTGCTAAGACAATTTGTTAACCTTTGATACCAAATGATAAGTTGTAATGCTTATGCTCATCCATTAGAAATATAATTGACTAGCTCTACATGACACTTGAGAACCAAGAACTAGATGCTGATGTAGAACTACGTGATTCTACTTCTTTTGCAAACTTGGAAATTGCAGAAAGTGGATAATGGGTGCAATTCTAGATATTTAAAGATTGCACAAGATTGATCATTCCTTAATTAGTTTGGTAGAAACTCAGCCTGCTTGTATTGAAGATTAGGACTTGCACATGTTAACCATGACTTCTTAGGAAGGTCATCCATCCCAAGACACCTGGCTCAAGTGCACTTAACCATGTATATTCCCCCCTAGTCAAACCCACTTAGATTGTTATTCCATTTGCAAAACCTTAGCTAGTAGTGTGCTTTGTAAATTATTCATTCAACATTCTATTCTTTGTATTTAAGTATGTGGGGATCTTCTGCTGCTTTCATGAATATGTCAAGCCTTCAAAACTATCCATCAATTTCATTTGAGTTGAGTAATCATGCATTATAATTTGAATGGTAGTTTGGAGGCCATAAGTTGATTGCTTACACAGCTGGATGTCAAATAAAATTATTGAACTTTGCAACTATTTTGTGAATATTATTTAACAGTTTAATGCAACTTTCAGGTGGTAGACAAGGTAAACATCATTTTTGATAGTGGACAGACTAAAGGATTGTCTAGAATTGGCCATATTTATTTTTGAGGTAGGGTTGGTTATAATAACATGGATGATTTTAAAGGTGTTGCAGGGACTATTTACAGTGAGGACTGTGATCGGCCTAGTCCAGTATCCATATTAGAAGCTTTTTTTTGAAATGAAAGTTACAACTCGTCATAGAGATTGGGTGGTACACATGGTAAGCAACTTTGAAATTTTTCTCATCTGTGGTTTCTACAATCATGGTAAGTTTGTAGAGATCTCAAGGAGATTAGCCAAATGTATCCTTTGTTTTCTTAACACTAGATTATCGTCTGATTAAACTAAGGAAGTATTGTGCTTATTACATATGCCTTCTATCTAAGTCTTTGTTTTTGTACTAAGAGAATTTGTTAATATTTGATACTAGATGATAAGTTGCAATTCTTATGCTCATATGTTTAGAATAGAACTAGCCAGCTCCACATGACACTTGAGCACCAAGAACCCATCTCGTATGTCTATAGTGTATTTTGAGGATTGCCTCCTTTAAACAAAGGGTCTATCCTTTGTTGACTTAGATACAAGTCACAAGAGGCATCCTTATTTGGCTCTTTGATCCTTTATTCAGACTACTTCCTTAGATCTGTCGAGTCAGAAACAAATTTCAGAATATTAGTCTTTTGTTAGAATTACAAATAATGCAAACTTGGTGTTAATATTTCCCCTTTCCCCAATTCTTAAAGGGTTCTAGCTCAATGGAAGAGCGTCTGCTTTACAAGCAGGAGGTTGAAGGTTTGATTCCTTCATGCCCTAATGATATTGCAATATTGTTATTTTTAATCAAATATATTTTATTATGATTCTCTATGGCTATATGGGGGGTTTCAAACCGTTTTTGTATGTTGCTACGAGGGGGGTTCTAAACTGACTTCATATGTCACTACAAGGGGGGTTCAAAATTTCCCTTGTATGTTACAATGAGGGGGGTTCAAAACCCCCCTTGTAAGTTTATATGAGGGGGTTTCATAACCGCCCCCAATGGTTAGTAAAGAGTTTTGGTGGGGTTTTGAACCGCCTTTGTAGGTACCTACGAGGGGGGTTTTGAACCGCCCCCAAAAGTCACTTTTAGCGTTTTTTTTATTATCTCTTCTCGAACCGCCCTTAAAAGTCCAAACCTTTTAGCGTCAATGCTATTGGGGGGGCGGGGCGATTTGTTTAGACCATCGCCAAAGGTTTGTAAGATGGAGTTTTAGGGGTGGTTTATAACCACCTTTGTAGGAACCTATGGGGGGGCTTTGAAACTGCCCCCGTAGCTACCTACGAGGGGGGTTTGTAACTGCCCCCAAAGGTTTGTAATAAGGACTTTTGGGGGGCGGGGGGTTGGAACCGCCCCCATAGGTGTCTATGAGGGGGGTTTAGAACCACCCTTAAAAGTCACTTTTGGGGGTGGGGGGGGTTTATAACCGCTCCCAAAAGTCACTTTTAGGGGCAGTTTTAATCTCTTCCAAAACCGCCCCTAAAAGTCCAAACTTTTAGCATTGGTGCTATTAGGGGCAGTTTGTAAAGATCACCTCCAAAGCTAAAAATGCCCCCAAAAGTGACTTTTGGAAGTAGAAGACAACCCCCCCTTAAAGTCAAATTTGTTGTAGTGTTGTGAGGTGATGATTTACAGGTAATCCAACAATCGGACAAGAGGGATAGTTTGTTCGAGGACCTTGTGGGAGACTTTACCTACAAAAGAGAATATTGCAAGTAAAACCTTATGGGATGGGAGCAAACTTAATCAATAATTATGCCATTGGTTCTTTTTCCTTAAATGATTCTTGATGGACATCATGACATCTTGAGAAATCCAAAGTGCATGATACTAGAGTGGTGATGTCGAAGTCCCAGAGAGGGGCTAGAGTTGTACTTGCCAATGATGTTGTGTTGTTGGACTTTGATGCCTATGACTAAGTACTATGTAGGTGTTGGGGAGGATGTCTAGACCATCCTATCAAGATACTAGGGGTATACATGTTAGTGTACTAGACTAGATGCTTTCTTAGGTAAATGAGGCCTCGAGCATTGGGCCTCGATTAGGTTGATATGATTTAAGCCTAATGCCAAAAGTCGGGAAGATGACTAGAGTTATGCTCACACTTCCCCATAGTTGTGATATGGAATTTTGAAGCATGTTGTGGTCACTTGGGTGGCTCTTGTACTAGTTGATATAGAGGGTGAACGAGATGAAGAGTAGAGAAGTAAAAATATATAAGTAACATAATTAAAGTTAACATAAGAAGGTGCCAATACTCTTGTTATGTAGGTTGTGATGTAGATACTAATACACTTCTTGATAGATGCCAAGATCAATTAGTATAGGAAGGTTGGGTAGTGGAGCAAGATTTATGGTGTTTATACTTCATATAGGAAGCAAAGGAGATCAATCTATATACATCAATGAGTGCCAGAGCTTCTACAAGGTTGGTCCTTGGAGATTTTGTCGATCCTAATAAAGTGAGAAAGGATCAAGTAGTACATGAAGGTTGGGCATTGGAGTTACTATTGATCCTAATTAAGTGAGACAGGATCAACTAATACAGGAAGGTTGTCATTGAAATTATGAACCTTGTGAAGTGAACCAATATTACAATGTTTATACTTCATACATGAATCAAAGGAGATCACACTATAATACATAAATGGGTGAATTTGGATAACATGAAGGTTGGGCATTCAAGTATTATGATGTTTATACTTGTATAGAAACTGAGGAAGAGATCTAACTGTTGAGTGCCAAAGCAATAGCAAGATGGTCGACCCTCCTTTTCACTGGCATTTGCATAATGTTGTGTAATACCAATAGTTGTAGGAATATATGTGTGCTTAGTAACAACAAATTTTTGTAAAGAATCACTTGTGAAGTTCATGAGTTCTAACAGTTAAACAATTTTCTCTTTGGTGAAACAGTTTTCTCTCTTGGTAAACAAAAAATTACGCAAATTTCTGAAACATAAAATGGTGAAGCATTCTTGGTAGAATAGCATCATTCCATGTACAGATGATGTTATAGCTATCCATTAGATGATGATATGATATTTTGACTTGACATAATGTCATGTCTACAATTTTTTAGTAATATTTATGAGATTGGTTGCTTTTTAATGTCAATCCCTATTGAGTTGCATTTGGAAATTGCATGAATTATATCTTAGAAGTGGAAACATTTTTTGGATTCAAAGATCCATGTTAATGAAAAATTCCATTATAAAAAAAAGAAACATAATACTGAATGTGTTCTTAATGTACAATTTTTGGTCATGGTCTATTTTTTGTGCTCTAAACCTTGATAATTTGATAAGTAATATGATTTCGTAAGTTGGCATTCACAAATTTTCAACTATGGCTTACATAGAACTTTTCTCGAGCAATCATTTTAAGTTACAATTAAAGCTGCATTTTTTTATTTAAACAAATTAATGAACATAAAGTTAATTTTCCATGTTAATTTGTTGTCATTCTTTTGAATTCCTTCAAATTTAAAAAATAACATAAAACAAGATTTAATGGCACAAAACAGGGTTTTAAAAATGTATACCATCAAGTTATCAGTGCATATTTCAACTGGTTCGCAATGCATGAAAAAAATATCCCCTTAAATATTTTGTGTTTAAAAATTAAGTTTTGATTAGGAATCGATTATCCAATATAGCAAGTAGGTTTTTCTGGAGCTCTCAGCGAAGTTAGGTCAAACATGGTTGGCATGACGTCTTTTTTATGTGCATAAAACAATGAAATAGAATGTAAAACCAAAGGAGAATCTAGAGGAAATTCAATTGATTTAAACAAGAAATGGAGAGCATTTACAATGATTCTTGTTCCTTTAGGTTACAATTTTATAGATCTTGTTCAAATTATTTTATATGATTGCAATGTAGTTATTTGACCAAATCAAACCATTGTATGGGTTACATACATTTATATCAAGAGCTGGCAACTTAACCTTCTTGTCTTGACCTAATTTTCAGTATCCTTCAATAATATTTGCTTTGATCAATTATGGTTGTGAGTTTGATTTATGAAAAATTAATAAGTTTTCTTTGAATGTAAAAATTAGCCGCATGTTGACTTAGAAAAGTGCAAACTAGAACCTTGGAAAAATCAATTACATAGTTGATACTTGATTTGTTGCATGCAAATATCACAAAGGTGGCTTTCAAATCAATTTCATTCCAACGTTCCATGGCAATCTCCTGTATTCATTCCATAGACTAAAAATTGTATGAGAGGGAATACCCACCTCTATTTTCTCAGTGGTTTATTCAATGACCATCTCAGAACCATCAGGGAGAAAAATACCTCACTTTCCTCTAAAGACAAGTGGCCTCCAACAAGGCATCATCCCTCACTATGTCCAAGTGATTCCAAGAATTTAAGTAGGAATTGTATTTACTAGAGTTGTTGAATAATTCCAAGAATTCCAACGGGAATTATTTTTTGATGGAGTCAAATTGGCATACAAGAGAGTGCGCTTGACCCCTTTTTTGGTCCTTCGGGGTGTTGATAGGCCTAGGAGATTGGGTGTGAGATAGGGATTATATGGAGTTGTGTCCCAAAGACTTGGTGAGCTCTTTGCTAATTGACATGATATGAGCGAGGCATTACTTTCCTAGAAATATAGGGACTTACCTGGCGACATTCTCCTTTACCGTGGGAAAGTGGGACCTACCTGGTGACATTCTGCATAAGTGAGGCATTACTTTCCTAGAAAGATAGGGACTTACCTGGTGACATTCTGCATTTGTGAGGCATAATGACAAAGGAAGGCAAGGAAGGATTGACTATGTAAATCATTCGAAAACACTAAGATCCCTACACAAATTTGTTAAGAAATCCAATACTTATTTTCAATACAATGCTATGCAGTTCACAAACAAAAAAGTTTCTCATAATTAGTTATTATCCCAAGAATCAACTTCACAGTTTTGCACGATTTTCAACTAGTAGCTTTGGCGAATTAGAGACCTCTTAGTTGAATTCTTATGTATAGATCTTGCTTCAAGCTTTCAAAATGATGGAAACCCCATGTTTCTACTTTCAAAATCAAATAATAGTCTGATATTAACACAACCTTTGTTAAGGAACCTTGAACTCTAAATCCAAATCATGGGTGTCTGACTGCTTCATTAATGATCCTTTTAAATTAAACCCGGATTCGGATGGACTGTCCATACTTCTCCCTTGTGTAGATTGGTTTAGTTTCTTCAATTCGTTTTTTGAAATAATAGTGATCTCCAATTGATTCCATCTATGTAAACTCTTATTTAAACAATTAACTCAATAACTTGATGAAAACATGAAATGAAATAAGGATTTGGTAGGTTTAAGCTACTACCTATAATTAAGTGATCCTAGGGGCTAAGGAAGTTGGTAGTGAATATCTTGTCTTTTTGGCTTCGACTAGTGGATCAACTACAATTACAATATAATCTTCTTGCACTTCCATGGGAGCATTTCCTAGTCCTCGGAATTTGTGCTATTGGCATTGCCTTGCAGGGACACCAAAAAGATGGGAGTCACCCGACTATTGGGTGCATCGACAGTGGGAATAGGGCGTTGTAGAGCATGTCCTATTAATGGGTCAAATTCATATTCATCGATGACGATGGGACATAGTCGTTAGTGCTTATCTAAGTAATCCAACTCTAGGATCAATATACTTTCAATTGGAAGAGAGGATGCTGGTTAGAGGGTTGGTCTTTACTGAAAGATGGTTGTTTCAATTGGGGTGGAAAGCAGGGCATGGCTTCTTCCTATTGAACTCAATAATTTTTGGGTTCTCTTGGTAATGAATTTTCACACCTTCCCGACCTGGTTGGGCCTTGCTTTCCAAAGGTGTCCCCTGTTGGAAGATTAAGGTGGAGATGCGAGGTTAAACCCTTTTCCTTCTCTAAGGTTTAAGTTTTATATGTGTGTGTGTGTGTGTGTGTGTGTGTGTGAGTGATTGATTTAGTTTATGGTGCTAATATTATGAGCAATAATGAAGAACTATGAACTTTAAAACTTTTCTCAATCAATCACTGCACATATGAATCTCGTAAGACAAATCGACCACATAAATCATTCAACCATATGAGACAATATGTACCCTAGGAAAACCATCAAATACAGAGAATGAAAAACCCAACAATTCCTTAGAGTATAATAGATAGACTTACAGAGAATGGTATACAACACATTAGCAGATTGTGTGATAAGAGAGAACACATAGCAATAGATAAGAGAGGTCATCTAAAACAACGGTAATGAACTTCTCAAGTTCCTAACACTTTAATAACAAGTCAAAACCTCAACCATGCAATGGTTGCTTGACACACGTGCACACATGCACTTCAATTTCGAATTTTCCTTCAAGAGTACCAAGCCGGTGCTTTGGATTCTCCTCTATGCACAAGACATGCCACATACCTTCGAAGACTAGCTTTAACTGATAATTAACTAATATCAGAATGAACTCAATCTCTAGATAAATGCTAATCACTTAGTTAACATAATAAATTAAGTGTTATGTTGCTTCACCTCAAGTGTCATCGGTGCTTCACTCTTAGTGTCATTAGTGCTTCACTCTTAGTATCATCACTGTCATCAGTGCTTCACTCTTAGTGCCATCCATGTAAATTACCTTATTTACTATTTTTTACTTTGCATGGATCACAAAGAGTTTCTTTATTTAATTGAAACACATAATCTTTAACTAAGGCATTGATTGCGGCATTCATATTTAACTGAATCTTTACAACTGTAGCTTTACTTAGTTATCTTTAGGAAATTTGAACCCTCTCTCTCTCTCTCTCTATGCTTGTCTCTTTATCATTTATCATTTACTGCATGGTCCACATGTGTAAATCTTATAATAATACCCCAGAGGAGAATGATGCCCAATATGGAAGATGGAGGCCCTTATCACCCAAATCACATTCACCAATACACTCTTTGGTCTCTCAAAATCGTTGCATGTTATTGTCGTGGAGAAAA
>LPNX010490288.1:163567-253151 GCA_001517045.1 Pseudotsuga menziesii | reverse complement strand
CTCAATTGTACATTCAGAATATTCATTCTCTAGCTTGCTAGTTTATTCTCCAAAAGACTAAGCTCATGCCACAAATCTACCATCCACATGGAATTTCTTTTGGAAACTATGTGCAATATTCATTGTCCTTTCCTTTGTAACACATCCAATTTCTCTGTGATACTGCTTCAGCATCCTTCATCATAATGGAGTTATCATCCTACATCAGTGTGACAATCCCAAATGTCTGTTCAACAGTCTTCTCTTGGTCATTCATGCAAGCCAACTTCTTCATGTCCTTAACAATAACAGGTACCTTCATATGAGACATGATTGTCTCTCTTCCAATAGATATGTTTCCCTTATTGAATAAGGATTTTAAAAACCCCTTCTACTACAATAACTTATCTTTGCCTTTATCATTGCTTAGCAACACTCCCATCTTTCTATCTAGACTAATTGAATCCTTCACAACAGCATATCTACCTATGCACTCCTCAAGAAACCTCATCTCTTCATCAAAACTATTGAAACATAGCTCATTTACATGAGGTTCCAATTCACAATTTGACTCAGATTTCTCTAACAGGTTCTCCAGCAATAAAATATCCTTGTCAGCTTCTTCAAGCACTGTATCTTCATGCTTTACATCTTCATAATCATTAATCCTGAACTGGTGGCTTTCAACTTCACTTAAGACAGGTCCATAAGATGGATTGTCTTCTGCAATACCTACAAACATAGTCAATTTGTCAGCTTTAAGCCCACAAGACCCAATGGTGTTATTGATGATTCAATCATCAAATCTTCCTAATGTCCAAAGTCTGCTACAAAACTCAGAAAATCCTCAATAACTTTGTTTTCATCTTCCCCAAGCATAACATCTGAATGCTTGATTTCCTCCCTTGCTTCATCCTATTCTTGGATATCATCATCATAATCCAATCTCTTTCTACTTTCAGCCTTTGTTACATGCTGAAAAGAAACAATTTCACTCAGTTGCGCATGTGCATTTGAATGAGACTTAGTTGTCCCATCATCTTCCTGAACAAAATTAAGATTTTTCCCTTTTCCTTCATTCTTTGTGACAATATTAGTAGATTGTCTTAATTCATTCATTGTACCTGCAAACATACACAAAATATTAGTTTCAAAACATTGAGACCTCTTGGCCTCACTTGAAGCTTCAATCTTCAAGTCTTCTCCCTGATACCCACTTGCCTTGAGTATCTCATCCTCCCACTAAGGATTCATCAGTTGCTCTTTCTTCTCCTTCTGTAACAGCTCCATCATAACTTCTATCTGGACTTCCATCTCACCCTTCTCTCTCTCATAATCTTCATTAGTCATTTGCCTCCATATGCCATTGGCTTTGGCATCTTCTTTTAGCAATTTGTGGCTGCCTTCTGAACCTCTGCTATGACTTTCAATAGTCATCTACTTGAAATTCTTTCACTTTTTATGAGTTCCACTAGCCTCTGCAGTAACAGTTCTCCCTGCTACAACCTACCTCACCAAACCTCCTATGTGCTTGGTCTTTTGGCAAGTACTGGTCCTATTTTCTAGGACATCCTTGAGAAATCCTCTATGCTCCTTCTAGGGTTACGTTCACAAATAATCTACTCTAGAGAATACAACTGTCCTCTTGTATTTCAACCTCAGTTGAAATAACTAGGTTCTGGACACACTTCTTATTTTCCTAGAAACCCTCATTGGCTTCCTTCATCAATGTTCTAAGGCTATGATCTTCTTGATGAGATGTCTTCTCTCCTACTTCTTGCATGCAATCACTCCTCCCAAACCAGTTATCTCTGTCAAAAAATTACTATTCAGGCTACAAGCCTCTTCTTCTCCTGCATGCAAAACTCGTCAACTCATGAATCATCTTCTTTACAGACTGTCAGTCTGTCTTCTTGCCTTTACACTAAGCACTATCTTACTCTTTGTTTATTTTGCCACTCTGATACCAAAATTGATGCAGGCAACACCTGCAATTTCATCTAAAATAATTCTTCCAATACCCTATGGTTTATGGTCCCATAATTTCCTTCAAATATCCAACTTTTCAATTTGAATTTACAACTATCTTTTGTTCTCAAAATGAATTGACAACATCATTTATTGATTTGTCCCAGTGCTAGGCACATCCACATGTTGCAGCCAATAATACCAAGGTGTAACTCTGTCTCCATACACAAGCAATTTGCAAGATCGTATATTTATTCCAAGTTTCATGTTTTAAACCACTACATTCCAGATTACACAAATGCATCAATTATTTGCTCAGAAGCACATACTCTGTTCTCAAAGGGTTATTTACCTTTACCATTAATCGATCACCAGAACCAGAATTCATGACCTTTTCCTTATGCATAAATACAGTGGAGCTACAGAATTACTTAATACATTGTCAAAATCTAAGGACACTTACTACCTAATACTTCATACACATATGCCTCACCAGATGCGTTTCAATGTTCCTCCAAGGAGCCATGATTTAGGAATCGACCCTTCTATCGCAATGCATTCCTTTATGGTTTCCAAACTAAATTTCGACAAGGAAATATGAAACAATAATAGTTGTAGGTCGTCTTACTAGTCCTTTGTAGTGATTCCAATGCAAGCAAGAATCATTAACTTCTAAACTCTCAACTGGTACTTCATCATCATTATGGCTCTGCAACAAATCAGGTTCTCTTTTTAAGTCATCCTTGCTATGATCATGATTTTTGCTGGAGTTTATTTATTTTAACAATACTTTACATAGGTATGAAATCCAAAATCCCTTCCTCTCTTCAGAAATGCAATTACTAAAACCATTCATTTTTATGATTCGACCACTATTCCAGCATTGGCCGACAACTTCTTATATACTACTTCTTCACTAAATGATTTTGTAAATCGATTCTATTTCGAAAGGATGTCAATCTCTTCTTTAGAACTGGAATTTCTTGCTCATAAATTCTACCCATTTCCCTTCCCTCAATGAACCCATCATTTTGTTCCTTAACCAGCAATCCCTTCAAAGATGAAGTGTCGTGCACTCAGGATTCTACAATCAACATGGATTTACCAATTGAATCAATATTCATCATAGTTGAAGCCATTCATAAGATGCAATGGGTGTTTCTCCAATTCATTGGTTCATCTTCCTCCTTCAATCCAACATTACTCCTTCACACCTTTGATCTTGCCCCAAATGATGGGTAGAAAGGTGCTCAAGTAACATAGAGAAAGGTAAATGACCTCTAAGACTCTCCCTACAACCTGTAGTTGCCATGAAGTCCTAGGATATTTTGTTGTACTTCGTAAGGGAAGAAAGGCCATGCAACATTTATGATTTCCCTCAACCTCGAGACATCGAGAGTAATATTCTTAGCACTGACACCAGAGAGAGAGAGTTTTTCTGGGAGGGTTTGATAGAATTTTGCAATGTATGTTTGTAGAAACTTAGTTGTGGTTGCGAAATGGGTCTTTTTGGATTTAGTGGATGTGAAGTGGTTTTTGGTATTGTGTCATTGATAACCTCCATGGTTACACAATCGACAATTGTGTCTGATAAGAAGGATTTCCATGTGGCATGTAAAGGGTTGTAGATGCATAATCATGGTGCACCATTTCCATGGTGAAATGATGGTAGAAGCCCCACTGCTATGTCAGGTTTGGAGCATGCACTTTAGATTGATCAATGATTTATGGACTGATTAACCATTGGATTGGGAATGCATTTGTTTTGGGTCTTGTTCTTGTTGTAACAACTAATGAGGTTGAGCATGATGATGTTGCTTTTGTTGTTTATGTTATTTAATTTTAATATTCATCAAAGGCTACACTTGTACGTTGAATTCTTGTAGTTGATACAAATTATCATCAAAAGCACCTGCAGATGCATTCACCACCACGTTTCTTGTCTCATTGTTTCCAATGATTGGTTCCTCTGATCAAATTTTGATTCCTTCCAACCTATTACCATTCATACGTGCAGTAGCTTGAAAAACACAATGGATGTCATCAAATTTTACAAAAGCATACCCTTTGCTTGAACCATTCACATAGTCCCTGATGAATTTGGGTTCAACTACTCTACCAAAAGAAGAGAACATATTAATCAACTGTTCTTCATCCATGGTAGGAGGCATACATCCCACGTGAACATTTGAGTGAGCAGTTTCTTTACCATGACTATGTTCTAAATGAGGTCCCAAACCCATATGGGAAAAGGAAGGACTGTCAAAACTAGATTCCACATCGACATGTGAAGCTTAGGGGTTGTATACATATGGAAGAGTACGTTGTATGGAAGAGGTCACAAATCCACCACCCTTCTTTATATCAAGTCCCCTATTCCAACACTTCCATCAGATGTTTGTTCCAAGCCTTCAGATAAGCATGACATATAACCGTCTCTAAGACCCAGTAGTTGACTGGACAGTCTTTGAATCCTAGACCCACTCTTTTCCAAAGATGCCTTCCTTATATTGGGTCCTATTCCATCTTTCCTACTTTCTCGATGTTGCAAGGCTCCAATATTGTCTGTAAGACCCAGTAATTGAGTGGACTTCCTTGGAAGCCCATACTTTCAGTAGATACCTTCTGTATATTAGGTTCTATTCCAACATTTACATTTTCTTGGTGTTCCATGCCTCTAGATAACTATGAGATATAACTATTTATAAGACCCATTGGTTGAGTGGACTGTCTTGGAATCCGAGACCCACTCTTTTCGATAGACACCTTCCTAGGTAATATTCCAACATTTCGATTTTCTGGGTGTTCCAAGCCTCCAGCTAACCATGAGTTATAATCATTTGTAAAATCCTATTATTGAGAGGAATGCATTGGAATCCCAGACCCCCTCTTTTCCATCGATGCCCTCGTTATCTCAGGTCCTATTCCAGTATTTCAATTTTGTGGGTGTTCCAAGCCTCTCGCTTAAGCTAACCAAGACAAATAATTGTTTGTACGATCCAGTGGTTGAATGGACTATCATGGGATCCCAGACCCACTATTTTCCATAGATGTGGTTGATCTACCTATTCCAAGTTCAAATCATAAATCATGGGGGTTAGTAGCATCCACCTTTGCACCCTATAATGACCTTCATTGGATTATTCATGGTTGAATGTTCATCACCACATGCATAAAGATGCCATAAATTCTTGCACATTACAATAGCATGTGTTTAGTTTCTTACCAAGAAAAAACAATCTGAAATGTTTCAAGTTGAACGTTTGAAAATGATGGAAATTTCCCTGAGCAAGTACATTGTACACATTAGTTATGATTTAAAACTTAGACATGGTAGAATAGTTGTGGCACTATGTCCACTTATTCAAGTTTCATCATTTATGAATAGTTTCTACATGTGTAAGGTTATTTATTTGTAGATAAGGAAATCACTTCATTCTTTCTAAAACTAAGTTTTGACATCTTAAATGTATACTGATCCCAAAGCACGACAATAATCAAAATTTCAAACTAAATCTTTTCTTATTCTATTTTGGAAACAGAGCCCGATTAAAATTGTAAGTCTACAGTAAGTTGCTTACATTATTAGCAATTAATGTTTCTTCATGGCACAAATGATAAACATGAGCTCCCATCACTCTTAGCTAAATCACTGAAGATAAAAATTCTGGACGTGATGATAGAGCTTGCGGAGTTTGAAAATTTGGAAGTTAATAGTTTATAATCAACAAATGTTCGTTTTAGAGTCCTGTAAGAATGAATATTATGGCTAACCTCCATGAGACAAGTTTGGTCAATTCATTGGGTGTAATTGAAGGTTCATTTCCTTGTATTGTTGCTGGAATTTACCTCAAAAGCAGGGTTATTATAGAAGTATATAAGTTGAAAGCAATCATTTAATTTACTTAGGTGTTACAGAGAGAAATTCCTATGTCTTGGGGTACCACAACAGACAGCTAGACTCCAGAAATCAATCTTTCCCAATATGCAATAGAAATAAAAACATCTAACACTAAAGGATCGAACCTCGTACCTTATTCCGGATGGTTGAAGTAGATCCCCATTGAGCTTTCCAATCTTCAGCTTGAATTGTTACAGCACGTCCTCAACAACAAGTAAACAATACAAGCATACTCTATTTCATGGTGTTAGATCTATTCTAGCATATATAATCAATAATGTATAAGCATTTGACATATTCCAATAGATGCAACATTCATTCAAATACACATTACTGGACAGGAAAAGATATTTCTATTAATATGAATCAGAGATTACAAGTGACAACCTCTGGCGGCACGTCTGCGAACCGGAGAAACTGAATCCCCCACTTGGGCCTCCACCACCTCAATCCTCCATCACTCCGATAGCAAGCTCACTAACAAAGGCAAGCTTGGGAAGAACACAACAGTGCTCCAAAGGGACAAAGGGATGCAGACTCAAGTATAGTTCTGGCAACAATGGACTATAGTTTCGGTACTCTCAATTCTCTCTTATGCTTTCAATGTCTCAATGGTTCCTTATAGAGCTTTCCAAATTGATACTAAAAGGTCGAATCCGTGCGATCTCAAGGCATATGGAAGGCCAGGATTCATATGAGTCAGATCCAAGTCAAGGAACGGTCCAACAGTTTTGGATTATGCACACATCCCGATGTACGCGACTATAGAGGGAATATCCACGTATGTATGCGGTTATCGGGGAAAAGGCCACGTATATCATCTTTCTAATGTTTTTAGGGATGGTCAATGATACATCAAAAGACAATAAATGGTCCATAGGGAATAATGAGTCTGTAGCGGGATAGGGGAAGGCCATACAATGTGTGATTCACCTAGTGTGGTGAAATCCACTATAACATTAGGGGATGTATATAGTTGAAGGTATTTATTGGCCCTGATGACTATTAGTAATCCACCGAACTGCGCATATAATGGAGTTACAAGAAGGGATCCTAATGGATCAGTTGCTATAAATGGTTGTTATATTAACCTTTTTTTTATCTTCTACAACCTCCCTATGGGCTATAACCTCTTCCTCTTTTACCACACTTCCATCATTGTCGTCTCCTTCAAAACTTTCTTTAAAATCTATAGCAATCTTAATGTTGTTCTCCTTTTACTTATAGCCTCAATGGGGTTGCTTCTTCCTTCCCCTAATCCACACATTCATAAATAAGAAAAGTGTTCATTAAACTCTTGTCCTCATGGGTATGTCCTCCAGGGACTTTACATACTTGGATGCACAATAGATGATTGCTGCATTATCATCATTTTCCAACTCTAGTAGAACATCAAATACCTACTACTCATCATTTTCTCTCAGCTCCCTTGCATGGATATTTAGATTCACCTCCTCTTCATAGAAGGTTTCCTCAATATCTTCTCTTTTGACACATCGATGTTGTAATATGTATAACATTCAATGTACATAGCTCCAACTTTAGGATATTCATCAAACACTTTAAAATGCATTTAAGATGTATTTTGATGATGATCCACTTGATGGACAACCTATAATTTTTTTCTATTTTGTATATTCCATTGGAATTCTTATGCATCATCTTATTTATGTAAAATGTTTTAATGACATTCAATGATAAAACTACATTTCATGGTATTATATGTATAATTTATATTCATTTTTTTTTGTATTTGTAATATAGTACTATGTTATAGTTGTAAAAAAAGCTCTCTCTTTTTATCAGTATTTTATTTATGTGATTGTTATATTTTTAATTATATAAGTTTAAGATAGTTCCTCAAAATTTTTAAAGCACATGCTTCTCTTTATTTCATTATTTCAATAAGTTAAAATACATGTTTCTCTTTATTTCATTATTTCAATAATTTACACAACACAATGAAAAAGCATTACAATTTTTCTTGTCCTAATTTTATTTATTTCATTGTTTCAATCATTTACACAATACAATGAAAAGCATTGCATTTTTCTTTATGCTAATTTTAGTTACAGGGAAAATTCTACATAGCTCTCATGAATTAGTTTATCATAAATACTAGTTACTGGTAAGTTGTAATAGTAATAATTATGTAGTTTGTAGATTGCTATATATCGAAAACTTGTTTAAATATCATCATTGTCGAGCAATAACAATTTCTTAAAGGGTGCTAGCTCAATGGTAGAGTGCTTGCCTAATTATAGGCGGGAGATTAGTGGTTCAATTCCTCCGTGCCCTATCATAAATTTGTGACTACAAAAACGATTAAATTCGCATATATATGACTATTAGTAGCTAATTTCTTGTATCTTAGTCATATTTAGCTTAGTCATTAATATGTTAACATCTAGTATTTTTTTTAGTCATATATTTGGTCATTAATTGTTGCAATCAGTGACTAAATCAATGACTAAATCTGTGACTAAATATGTGACTAAATCATTAACTATCAATGACTAAAACAATGACTAAATCATTGACTACTAAGTCAAGCTATTAATGACTAGTGAAATATGACTAGCTATAAGATAGTGGAAATCAGCTAGTATTAGTCGTCGACTCAAAAATAGTCATTTATAGCCTGATTTTAGTCATTTTTTTAGTCATGAATTTCTCATTTTCTACTAGTGAGATGATCAAGTTAAATATGACCACTTTTTTGGTCGCGCGATCAATGACCTCCAATTTTCCACCAGTGGTTTACAAATCAAAATTCATCATTTATATGTGGATTTTGGTCATCTTTTTAGTAATTTATCTCTCATTTTGTACAATGCAAATACACCCTGCCTCTTACTCATCCATCCAATTATTTAAAAACATAACCACTTGTAGATCTTCTAAGGTCAAGATATCCAACCTAATTTGTATTAACAAAAGCCTTACATATCTATCTCCCTGTGAGGTAAAGTATTCCTTGATTGAAAATTACATAATCTGAAGTGCCACACAAACATTTGGAGCTCCTATTTATTGTTGTCTAGTGCTCTTTCCCTGGTTTTGACATATACCTGCTCAAAACTCCCACTGCATGGGTAATGTCTGGTCTAGTGTAGATGATAATATGCACTAGATTTCCAACAAAACTAGCACAAGGAACATATAAAATGTATGCTACATATTCTTGAGCATTGAGATATTGATTTGTGGATAAATTTGCACCTACAAGAATTAGGATCTTTACTAATTTCCATCCCTACATATTAAACCTCTATAATATTGTCTCAACATATTTCCACTAACTCAATTGGAGTCTTATGTTGGTTCATTATGTTTTTGTTTCCATGCCGAAAATAAAATATGTAGAACCAATAATTTTCATATCAAACTTTGAAAATAACTAACGTTTGACATCCTTGATGATTTCTTTATTGTTTCCAATTGAAAAGAAGTCATCAACATACAAAACCACATAAATGAAATGACCACCAATTTGTTTGGAATACACAATGATTATCGTTGCTTCTTGATAAACCAAGTCCCAGTATATAAGTAAAAACTTTTTTTACCCTAATCGTGGTGATTGTTTAAATCCATACCACGACTCCTTTATTTTATAAGGTAGTTCCTTCTTTTCGTTCACTACAAAACCTTCTTGTTGTTTCATGTAATTTTATTCTTCGATATCAACATGCAAAAATCTTGTCTTCACACCCATTTGATATAATTCAATATCAAAAGAAGCAATAATAGAAAAAATATATAATAGAAGTTAATTTAGCAATAGGAGAAAAAATATGACCAAAATCAATTTCATCCACGTAGGAATATCCTTTAGCTACTAAGCAATTTTTATACTTCTCCATCTTACCTTACGCATTCAACTTCTTCATAAACACCCATTTTCTACCAATAGGTTTTATCCCAACAAAAAAATCAACTAGATTCCAAGTCTCATTTTTATCCAAGGCATCCATTACTTCAACTATTTCCTTCTTCCAAAGTTTATTATTATCTAAATCCACTACCTCCCTAATAGTTTTAAGAGCATTATCAGTAATACAAAGAAAACTATTAGAGTATAAATAAAGTGGGATATACCTTTTTTATTGTCTTCTTTCACAAAATGATCTCCTCAAGGCTGGAACTTGAGGTTGTTCATCTTCTTTTGCTGAGTCAAATTCTTCACACTACAACTCAAACTCTATTGTCTCTAGTTCTTCTTCCTTTGGTTGGAATTCTGGTTTGGAAGGAACTTTAGCATCTCTAAATGCAACACCCTGACTATAAATAGTCTTCTTACTTACTCGGTTCTAATGTTTATAACCTTTATACCATATTTATAGCCATAAATATACATGTTTAGTCTATATAATCCAACTTCTATTTTCCTTTGGAGCATGCACATAAGCATCACAACTAAAAACTCTTAGATGTTTAAGAGAGGGTTCTTTTTACCAGTCCATGCCTTATTCAAAAACTATTTTATATGAATATTCAAAGATCAAATTGAGTGCCAATAGTTGCATAAAAAATAATATAAACCATAGTATTTATATTAGAAATTTCAAAAGAAGATTGGAAAAGTTGTACATATGGAAGGTCATATAAGTTTGCTCTCCTGAAAAAGGCAAAACAATATGTTTTGTGAAGGTTATCATAAATTTCCCTTGGTACATTAGAATTTGCTCAAACCTATGGCATTGCAGATAAGACATACTAGGATACTACATGACTAAATTTCAAACTCATGGGGTTTGAAATTTCATAGATAGTTAAGGAAAAAGGTTGGCTAGAAAGAAAACCTACAAACAGGGTTTTTTAAAGGTATGCTAACTTGAAAATTGCATAATTTTTTTTGGGAATATATCTTGTGGGTGATTCAAAAGGTGTTATAAAGAGGTAAAAATAGGATAATTATATGTAAACAAAATTATACACCAATTAAAACTCCAAATATCTTAATCATGAATCATGATGAAAATGAAGAAATGTATAACCAACTATTCGATTTGGTGGATAGATTTAAAGAATTAAGCGATAGATTAGTTACACATGTTCAATTAGCTTTGAAACTAAATATGAAAAATATGGAGATGATGGATTAAAAGATGGAAACAACAGATTACAAGATGGCCAATAAATATGATCTCGGATGAGATGAGACTCCTCTTTACCCCTAATTCACCTCCTCAAGAATAATATAAGGAGAAAAAATGGTTGAATCCTAGGCACATATTGAGAAAATTGAAAACCTATTTGAGAATAAGATATTTGGGTCGTCGACACTTGATCATTCATCCCTTCATAATCCACATAATCATGAGATCAACTTGGGACTAAGGAACTACTTAATTCCCAATATTGATATGAGAAAGTGTGAAGGGAATGATCTAATAACATGGATATTCTAGATGGAGAAATTCTTTGAACTACACCGAGTGCCAACTTTACAAAAGATAAATAGTTACATACTTGTATTGAAAACCTAATCACATTTGTCTAGAACCAATGGCATTGTGATTGTAAAAAAAATCTATTGTATCTTGGACTATATTTATGGATGAATTGATAGCAGACTATGGGGATATTAAGAGAAACAACTTCAATAGAAAATTGAGAAATCTTACGGAAAGATGTCCAATTAAAGAGTAAATAAGTAGTTTCAAAAGTTGAGTCTTAGAATGAAGAACATTCCAGAGTATAACTTCTTGGATCTCTTTAGGTGGATAGAATGAGAGGATTATTTAGGAGGGTCCTATAGATCTAAGATTAGTGAAGCTGAGGAAGTTGGCTTACTATAGTAACTTTCATAATTGTTGGAGGGAGATGGGGAAGGAGCTCTATATTTTTCTCAGAGCAGCCGAGAAAGGAAATTTTTCATGTGACAATAATGGGAGAGTCCATTTGGCTCAGGGACAGAGTCATACGATGGTGAAACACTACTTCCGCCTCTCAATCATCCATGGATAAACGAACGCTGAGAGGGATGTGAGCACCATACCTTGCTGAAAGGGAGGGACACATCACATCACGACTCCTCGCTCCCTTGGACCTACTTCCCCTATGAGGCGTATCACGACCCCTCACTCCCCTAGAGTTGCTTCCGCTACGAGGAGTAGCATGAAGGTGTCATGACATGGTTACTACCCAATTTACCTTATTTGCATAGGCCACCTTCCTTCCCCACCAGATCGACCAAAGCAGAACTCAGACACCAGTAGCCCTAGGTCAGCATTATAGGAGGCAAGAAAGACATACCCTCCCTCCTTTGGACCCCTTCTCTCGCAAAGCTCCTTAGTTTGAGGGTTAAGCTCTTCGAACTAGGCTCGGTTCAGTTCGTCCCTCTTCCCGGCTCCAGGGATTCTAACAATTCTAACAAGGCAGGATGCGCTAGTAGGATTGACAAAAGGATTTAAACACAAAGAACTAGTAGGGAGAGGAGAGCAAGGAGGAGAGAAGCTTTACGTTAGGAGGGAAAGGAGGGCCACCATCGTGGCTCACTATTCATATGGTGAGGAAAACAAATATTTGGGGGTAGGGGGGCTGCCGAGATGGATCCATATTTATGGGTTCCAATTCATTTTGATTTGGATGGGAAATTCTCCTCTCCTTTTAGTCGAGAACTCCTTCCTAAGGACCTCTAGTAACCTGGCCTTATATATGGTAAATTGTCCTCTATAAGGGTGGCCTATCATGATCCAACAGGATGGGGAATTCAGAGCTAAAAGGTGGCCTATTGATCAAGTCACTTAATGTCCCTTGTACCTATTTCATAGAGGTAAACTAGGCACTCTGCTCTTGTAACCCGGTAAACTAGCGTGGGATCAACTGAAAATGGATCCGTAACAGGCCTATTTATTCATCTGTAAGCTTCACCTAAGGCTATAAGCTATAAGTTTCATAACATGAGCATATGAATAAGACAGATTGGTGAGTGTTAATTATGTACCTTATAAAATGTGTTAGTTCTAGATTCAACCCAGCATTTACCCAGCTAGGTACGCTCCTTACCAAATGATAAAGTGACTAGTCGATAGACACATGGCGAATAGGTGGTTATAGGGATATCCAACTGCTACTACCACCCTTGCCTCTGCATGCTCTATTTTTGGTTTTTCATAAAATGAATCAATTAGTTCTTCTGGTTTTTCAATAACAAAATCCACAATTGGATCTTAAAAAGTCAATATATCCGCGGTTGAAGCTACTTGCTTCTTTACTTTATATCTAGGGTGGTGGATGGATTTTGATTGATAAAAGGTCCGGAGGTCTTGCACCAAAAGGGACTATTCAAAAAGGGGGCAAGGGATAAGGATCTTTAGTGAAAGTGTGCCTAGCACCTACAATTAATTGAAATTGAACTTATCAATCAATATATATATATGAGTGCTTTCTCTTAATCTTTCAGTATATATATCGAAAGAGGATAAGAATCCGAATCGAGGGATGGATCGGTTGGATTGGAATGAACTTGCTCAACAAGCCCCTTATAAATAGAGAATCTCGGGCGGGGTCAGAATTAATAGGAGGCCCATGGATATATAAGAAAAAAAGATCTTTAATTTCTAAATGAAGTTAGTCGATACATCGCTTAAGCACGCCCGTCCTAGTGACAAATCAAGGTATGGTTAACCACCTATACCCACCAGTCCCCTGTTTCCACCAATTTCTAGGTTTATTATATTTCCCCCCCAGAGATATATATGGCCCCACAGAGGTTAATAGCATAGATACACAGACAATATGGACCTTACACAATATGCACACCCAAGTGATACATGCCTTGTCTTATGCCTTGGTCCAGTCATGGAACACAATAGTTGCAATGGTACAAAACATAGTGCCAGAAATGACTGCAGATAAGAAAATCGTACGGATACCAACCTGAAGTGATAGAGAGATTACCTAAGAACTTAAAACCTTTGACCCTATGGTTACAAACAAACAACATATTCCACTCAGATCCGTCGCATCATTAGCGCTTATTGTATTGGTCTAAGCTAACCACATGACTGGATAAGTAAACTTACGATTAGTGAACCACTTGTGATGAAAGCCAAATTGAGATATCATATCTAATTAGGTGTGTGCTTGGGGGGTATTCCAAGGAACAAGGGTTATTCCAAAGAAGACTAAGGTTATATGGGTATAAAGGCGTGCCATATATAAGGGTGATAGATTCTAGACAGACGGGTGATCTAAACCGAGTGAAATCAATTGTATGGGTCGGTTTGTAAGTGCTTGGCATCAGTGGAGAATACTTATTTTGGGTAGTGGCATAAATACATTATTGTGGTTAACATGTCCTAGGTAGTTAGAGTATATTAGTAAGTTATAGTTAGGTAAGCATCAGTAGGAAGGGTCGCTTGGACAAGGTGATAGTTTTATTTTAAGGAAGGGATGTCCAAGGTGTTAAGAGTAAGTCTAGTATGGGAAGAGCTAGAACAAACATATTTGAGAGCCTCGGTACGCAGTGTTAGTTTGGTGGTACCAGGTAAAAAGAGTGTAAGGGATCAGTAGCAAGTGGTAACAGTGTTACCTAGCCACAGTGCCTTGCTTAGTAAGCCTTCCCAGCCTTGCCTTGACCCATCTAACCCCTCAACTCATGATTTGTCTAGTTATCAATGGCGATTTTGACGATTTTTGCACTGTCTATCAATCTCAGATTGAATCCCTCGGTCTCGGTGTTAATGAAACTCATTCACTCATTCACTTGGAATGGAATATATTTTAATTCCAAGTATTCCTATACTTTTAATTGAAAAGTTCTATCTAAGGCACTAGGTCACAATTCTACCTTGCTCCTTCTGCTCTGTCTTCATTAACTGATCCTACATTAGGGGGTTACTCATTTTAGGTCAAATGCCAAGTTGATCCAACCACGATCGAATCCAATAGCCTCTAATGCGTATTAGTCCACTGATTAGGCAAATCGATCAAAATGGTTGGTAACTAAGGAAAAAACCGCTCGCTCGAGGCGTTCGGACGGGTTGCTCACGCATAGATTTTGAGTAATATTTTGGGGGTTGCTCAGATCACTAAAACGGTAAATATATTCAATTTTGAATAAAGAATCAAATGCTTTCATTAATGACTCAGATGCGAGCACTAGTTTCGTTGTTACCAAGGACCATAAGGTGGGGCGGTTTAACTTATTAGTTTAGTACACAGAAACCCATAACTTTGTTCGTGCCTCGGGAACACTGCGCCAACTGCAGAGATAGACCAAATTTCCAAGCCCATCAAGGAAGTACCCCATAAATAAATAGTGGTGTTTTTGGGACTCCAAATAAGTAAATAAATAGAAGTGCTCGGCCATAATATATATATATATATTGCTCTCCCTATCTTGCTGCGACGACAGCCCATGCACTTCCTGTTTCATCCATAAGATTATGGTGGTGACGGGCGTGCTCAAATATTAACTACAGGAATATCTATTCGGAACCTAGGGGACTAAGAAATAGGGGCCAGGAATGTATGGGTGATAGATTGGCCATAAATGTACTCCATAATATACATCAGGGCAACAAATGTCGGTTGACGATGCCGCCCGTTTCCATTTCATGGAAGTGCTCGGCAGAGGAAGGGGATGTAGGTGATGATGATGCCCCTATTGATGAAGGAATTGTTGGGCACCTATTTCTTTGGGCTGGGGGCGTGCCCTTGGAAAGCAAAGCATGGACGAGCCACATGCAGGGAAACTTGCATGTGTGGTTCTTACCGGGGACCCCGGTATACTGTACCAATATGTGTAGGTCCCCGTAATTTGAGTGAGATTGTCATGGTGCAAAGGAATATATGGTTTGGTATTCCCTTGTTCCCTGTATTGGTTATGTTTTTTATTTCTCATCTAGCAGAAACTAATTGAGCTCCTCCTGATCTCCCAGAAGTGGAAGTTGAATCAGTTGCAGGCTATAATGCAGAATATGCGCGAGATGCAATCCTTGGGAGTTCACTGATGGCGG
Source organism: Pseudotsuga menziesii (assembly GCA_001517045.1). NCBI lineage: Eukaryota > Viridiplantae > Streptophyta > Pinopsida > Pinales > Pinaceae > Pseudotsuga > Pseudotsuga menziesii. The sequence continues at coordinate 237,332 of LPNX010490288.1, read as the reverse complement.
AATCCAATGTCCCGGGTTTCGGGGGACTAGTTTTGACTGAAACAAGGTGCTACGCTCTTTCCCGACAAAGGAGGGGAAGGACCCGGAGTGACTTTCCCGAGGCACGATGGGAAGGGGTGAGGTACGAGCCACTCAACCGTAAGGGAGAGGGTCTTTCCCAACTTCCAAATCCTTATTGATCCAGCTAGGGAAGAAAGGGAAGAGGCTATTAGTGGGGTGATTCTATTATTCAGAAAACATCCCCATCCCAAACCCCTCTTCCTTTGGTCGAGCAGCTCCGCCCCTCAATTTGCATAATCAATGGGGATTCACTATATTCGAAACTAATGAATGTGTGGGTGGGGTTTATGTTGGTGATTCAAGTTGGGTTTCAGGGGGTCGAGGAAACTCCCTCCTTGGATGAGCACTTCGGACGTAGAATCGGGTCATGCTGCTTGATGCTTTATCTTATTAGGTGCACGGCACTATCATCTGCATGCAGGCAGGGAGACAACTCTATGCCAACCAGTACGACAGAATATGCATTAGAAAGGGGAATCCCTATACTATAGTGCCCCCTGTGACATGCATTACATATGATAGTACATAAATGCTGGGTCAATATTGATCATGGAAACGTAAACCTAGGTGACTTATTTGATCCCAAGGAACCATCACAAGGACGGTTAGACGATGGGAGGAACGTCGATGTTGTCTAGTGGAGCCTAGAGGAGGGTTACTTGGAGCTATAAGTAATAAGGTTACTCGCGCAGGCAGCTGGCTCCTCTTCAATAGACATGAATATATAGGGAAGCTGGTTGGTCAATCTCAGAGATCTGATCAGCCAGCGGGCGACCGCCCCCCCCCCCCCCCCCCCCTCCCCCCTTTCCTGTTAAGAGGGTTTAAGTTAAGCTAAGCGGGGTTTCACCTTCCCCTTGCTATGCCCCTTAAAGTAAAATGTTTCACTTTTTACCCTGCTCTCTTGGCTCGAGAAAGGTTTTTCCTTATGTCTGGTGGGGAAAATGGATTGACTTACAGATAGTGAACCTCCCAGTTCGATCGAGAAGGCCTATAGATATCATGATGACCTAGTCGAGGGCGATACATTGGTGTGGAATTATTTGGTGAAGTTATGTTATAGCAAAGCTGGACTGAAGTGCACAGCTACAAGAGGTTACAACAAAGCTTTCGGAGGTGCTTGAGGCGACCTGGTCATCCTTTAAATGGTGCTCGCTCGCTACGCTAATAGGGTAGGTACAAATAGAGGAGGCGGCTTCCTCTTGGCAACGGGTATTCTGGAATCAGATAAATTACTAAACTGATTAAACATAATATCGTAAGTAAGATTCATGCTGCTCTGACAGCTCCAACTTCTACGACAGCTAGCTCCAATGTCGGGAAAGAGCGTAGCACCTTTATGAAAGGGAATAAAAACAAGATCCTTACTCAAAATGGCGAGTCACTAATAATACTTCACTGGGCAAGTAACTAATTGTTTCTCACCAAGCGAGTCACTAATCGTATCTTTTCCAAATAAGTCACCCTATATATCCTACACCACCTACTTCTCTAATAATTTTCGACAACTCTGCTATTGCAGAATATCCTAGAGTAAATCAAACTTAATAGAGGGAAATCAAAATGGATTACTTACTAAAAATGAGCGATTTACCTTTATTAGATATACTACACTGCCTAATTAACCACATCTCCAGCAGCTCAATCCAACAATGAATTTTGCCTATTTCTATGAAAAAAACCTCTACAAATACATGTAATGCCTCCTCAAATTTGAGATCCTGACTTCATTTAAATAGAGCCCTTATTTCTCTAACAGATCCAACAATGAGTTTATCATGCTCATATGAAAAAGATATAGCCTCCCCAAAACAGGTGAGTCACTAATTGTATCTAACCCCTGCCCTTTTTCATTGTACCTTACCCACTGAGGATCAGGCAAGTACTCCACATACTTCACCAGGCGAGTCACTAAGAATTTACCACCCTTTCTTTTTTGATTTAGCACACCTCCAAAGAGATTCGCCAGCACTTTTGCTTGTTTTCAATGATTCGCCAACTTATTTGTTAACTCGCCACCTGATTCACTGCACCTCTGCCTTCCTAGATCTGTCCTATACTAACTAGATCAACAACCCTCCTCTCAAAAGCTTCCAACACGTTACGACACTTATTATTCCCCATATAAATTAGAAATACTTGTGGTCTTTACCTATTTATTTTTTGCAAGCTAGGTTCCAAGCAAGGCAGAGCCCTTTTCAATAAGTGTAAAAAAGTGTAGAGTATTAGTGAGTGCCAGCTATAAGAAAAATAGCGTAGATACAATATTGGAATAGATATAGTGAACAATACGTTAATTAGGTTAGGGACAAGAGAAGCAGTATACAATTATATAACTCGATTGAACGCTATAACGATGTTGAGATTGCTAGCGGTAATAGGACGAGACAAATTTGAAATGAAATTGATGGTGGATTAGATAAATTTATGTTTCTTGGACGTTAATTAGGTTAGGGGGGTTAGGAGAGACAAAGTTCAGTTCCCACAGCTTGATTTTGGGCTTGGGGATAGGGTCAATCAGTTCATTGAATCAATCAACAAGAAGTAGGTTTGGGTAACATCTTATTACTGGACTATTGCTTTACAACATGACCCAAACTATTTGTAAGTTAGCTTCCATCAAACGATTTGTAGGTGATGGAGTACTGGTTCTTATTCCGTGAATAACTTCCATAAAGAACTATTTATTCGAGATACTATTTATTTCCCATGACACAATGTACGAAGACAAGTTAATACAATAACTATCTACTTTGAGGTATGCGGGAGATGGTGAGTTGATGCTGCATGGGTTTGTATACTTTGACTGGGTAGGCGATGCTAGTTACAAAATGAGTACTTATAGTTGTTGCTTAAGTTTGGGTTCAAGCGAGATATCTTAGTGAAACAGGAGGCAATCATCAATGGCATTGAGTTCAGCAGAGGCAAAGTACATGGCAACGAGCACTGCTAGTTGTGAAGCCATCTGGCTTCACAAGTTGATAGCAGAACTAACAAGTGAGATGTTGGAGCCTACTATGGTATACTGTGAAAATTAGAGTGGTATTGGACTCTATAAGAATCCAGTATTCCATGACCGCTCCAAGAACATTGACATCAGGTACCACTTTCTCCGGGACAATGTTCAGAAGGGAGCAATTTCTCTAGAGTATGTTTAGACAGATCAGTACATTGTAGATATCTTGATTAAGCCCCTCGCAAATAGGAAGTTCGATATGTTCAGGGCGAGACTGGGTTTTATGTCAAACACTTTCCTTGCTAAGAGGGAGTGTCAGATTTTGACCATGTTTAGCTCTGATAGTGTTCACCACATTACTAGGGCATACTTAGTGATCAGGTACAATGATAGATCCGAACAACAATAGCAAGGGTGCATGTATTGTAGGTTTGTACTGCAGTTGTTTGGCTTGGTTTCTTTGCACAATAGAGTTTGAGGGAGGCACATCTATGTAGGATAGTAGATGATGCATGCATGCATCTATTTAGTCTATTTTTAGTTTTTCCATCTTCTGTTAATTCCACTTTACATATTGTCCAGATTTAGCCATTCCAATTTGTATTCAGTGCATCTTTTAGTCAAATTCAGTGTTAGAATCTATGCATGATCTATTCTTAGACAGGGCAAAAATCACTAGGTTGCCTAAGGCACTTGCATGGGTAAGGTTCCATTTTAGGTAGAGGGCGTAGTTATCAAGGAAGGGGATGCATGCTTGCATGCTCCAGCGTGCCTTCCAATTGAGGTGCACATACCTAGCACACTTATCCATACAGCTAGGGCATAGGTGATTACACTAGGGTTAGGGTTTTACTAAGTCACCTTGAGCGCTTCATGCATGTGAACAAATACATTGTATCTTCCTTCCCGTATTAACCTCGGGAAAGTCCCTCTCTTGTATTCCCCCTTAAAATCAAAAGCAAAAGTCAGCTCCGCCCCTCTCCTTTTAGTCGAGACCTTCGGGTCCTTCTCTTATTGGGTCGGGATTATTTAGACCAGAAAACCTTGCCCAATGTGGACAAGTGACTTCGTACCTTACCCCCCTTACCTTGGAGACCTAGAACGATAGAGTACCTTCCTTACTAACCCATTTAGTAAATCATAAATCAGAGAAATAAGGAAAGTAGAAGTAGAGGAGGAGAAAAATAGCACTTTACTTGCCAAGCATCTGGTTATAGACTTAAACTTACTACTACCGAAAACCTAGGAGATGAATTTATTTACAACCACACTTACCTCTTATGCCAGTAAGGAGGGAGGGAGTTGCTTGACCAAAGGGAGAGGGACATTACCCTTTTCCTTTTTACCTAGTAACCCACCTGCAAGAAATATACCTGCCTTATGCCTAGTATCACTTGAATGACTCGCTTAGGCACTGACTGCTAGATACTTTTATAAGCACCAGATGGATGGAAGGTTATACCTTAAATGCTGGAACATAGTCAATTTAGCTTAAGACAAAAGTGAGTTCAGGACCCGGATGGAGCAAGGGTTTCCTCTGCGATGCAATGGTTAGCGTAGCTTTAATCTTCGTTCATTCTGGGATTTCATTCATTCCTTGACCATTGCTCCTATCTATTTCCCTTAATTCTTAGGGGGGGACGCAGCCACCTCGGCTTTCATTATCATCCTATCATTCCTTACCATAGGGCTTCATCCTGTATGCCCTTCTCGCTGCTCTATTCCTCCCTATAGTTATTGATCGTTCGTTGTCTATTATCTCTTCTTTGCTTGCCTGGAGGGGCTGCTTATATATGAAAATTTGACGTCTATCTATTCCCTTCCCAGTATTAATAAAAAGCTAATTAGAAAATATTATGTGATTTTAGAAGTGATAAAAGAATTGATTTAGCCGTGGTTGATTTACTAAAAACCTAGGAGATCATTGGGGCCCTTAATAGATATAATAAGGAAAGGGTTGGTTGAGCTCATGAAAAATGACTATTCATGTGCCCTCTGGTGGGGTGGCCTCACAAATAGACTAAAAGCCAATGACAGAGCTAGTAGCATCCCTTCTAATTTTAGATCCATAGCTGGTTTTCTTAATTAAGGCTTGAACGATTATGAATTAGTTTAGTTGGTTTGCACTGGGAACAATGAGAAAAGCATCTATAGGAGAAAAGCAACGTAGCTACCTTAATCCTTTAGGTAACAGGTGAGAACTATAGATCAGTCTATATAAGCACCGGATCTGGAACTACTTTCAACGCCTAAGCAAGCACCCGGTAGATCAACCCAAACTAAAGAGTTAATGGGTCGCTTCGGATGTCTTGCAATATGGATAGCTTGGGGCTCAGCAGGTTTAATCCATTCAACCTAAAATAAAGGCTGGCAGGAGGTAAGACAGTAGAATCAGTAAGTAGAGGAGGTAGGAGGGCGAGGAGGGAAATTCACATTTGAACAACAAATCTCTATGGATCTGGATCTGGTTATATCCATTCAAGCCATCTAGGAAGTCAAAGTACTTTTTTCCTGCTAGGGCATCTAAACCTTTCTCTATTAAAGGCACTGGGAAGTGATCCTTTCTTGTGGCCTTGTTGAGTTCCCTATAGTCTATGTAGACCCTCCATTTTCCCCTTTCTTTGCAACTACCACCAAAGGTGACACCCATTCACTATATGAAATAGGTTATATGAATTCTACATCAATAAGTTTTTGTCACTCGGCCTTTACAATGTCTTTCAAGGCTGGGTTCATTCTTCTCTGAGGTTGTCTGATAAGGGTGGCATCATCTTTAATGTAGATGTGATGCTTGCAAATATTTGGGGGTACACCCTTAATATCTGCATAGTCCCATGCAAAAGTTGCACTAGGCTTGGTCAAAATTTGTCTCAGCTTTTCTTCTTGGGTACGAGTAAAATGGTTACTGATCTTGACTTTGAGATTCATGGGCTTGCTTCGATACGTGGGTAGAACATATTTCTATTTGACTTTATGAAGCCTAATTTGCATTTACTATGCAGCCCTCCTTCTCTTTGCCATTATCATCAATCCATTTTCTTCACCAAAAACCTATAGTTAATACTCCTACCCCACCCCAATTTATAGCTGCTTCTAATAGAGCTGTTGCAGGGGCGTTCGATAACACTCACTTGCTTAAATATTCTTACTTGGGTAGGCACTTTCAACATTTGTATGGAATTCTTCACTCTACAGGAAAAACACTGTAAGTTGGACAGCTTAGTTGTTGTGATGTGGGATCGGTGGAACTGATGACCTCTTGTATTTAGGAACTACCTGCAGCCGCGGATATTTGAAAAGCGAGCGGCTTGATTGCCTGGGTGCGTGTGTGGGCTGAACATTTATTGCTCCTTACTTTCTTAATACTATTTGACTTTATGTCACCTGGTCAGACTTTCACTTACCGCTTTACCCTAGGATATGGAGTCCCAAGCCAGTGATATCAAGCAAAGAGCTGGATATGGAGTCCCAAGCCAGCTCTCATAGCTTAGCCTAGCCCACGTATATATAACAGCTAGCAACTCTATCTTCCGGCCACTCATATCTTACAGGGTTAGGAGGTGATGCTTGCTGGAGGTAAGACAGGTAAATAAATCTGATCTTCTAGGGTTGGTGATCCCAGCCTTAGGTGAACAGGTTAATCGTAAAGGTCAGTGAGTTAGCCAAGCCATGGTTCAGTGAGCTTAGGAGATAGTACCATCCCAACTAGAATAGAGGAGGTTTCAGAGAGTCAGTAGGAGATAGGTTTGCTTGGACAACATGCTTGCTTTCTTCTTGGAACAAGTAGCCCTCCCTTGCTTTCTTTCTTCCTGGAACAAGTAGCCCTGGCTGGGTTATTATCCCAAGGTTAGGATAGGTTCGTACCTTCTGAAACAAGGGAACAATAAATAGTAAGACAAAGGAAATCTCAATAGGTATCGTACCAAGCTGTCCTCGTACATTATGTCATGGGAAATGAGAAAAGAGTCTCGTTCACCAATAGTCATGGAATAAAGAATAAGAATCGTCACACACTCACCTACAAATAGTCGGGTGGAAGCTTGAAAAAGAAATAGTTCAGTGATAAGCGGTCTCACCCTAACCTACCTACCTTGACTGATTCTAAACTTCAAAATGAGCCGGTTGGGTGGGAATATAGAAGTACCTTGTATTAGATAGAGAAAGGTGGCGATGAAAATATTCACCTGGGGAACCCAACTAATATTATCGCCTGGAAAGCAAGCTCTTATATACGAAACAACGAATTCCCCCACCCTATCTAATTCCAGGCATTCAACACAAGCATGGAACTTAACAGCTTCAAATAAGAACATGCTTTTCATATATAATAACGTGCTATAAGTGAGGGAATGAATATGTAAGTACCTCCCAGTGGGGGTTTCATTAATACACGGTGTTGTTGTTCCTCTATTCCCTTACGCTTTTATATATCTTGGGCCTGTATATTCTAATAAGATAAACTCTTCCTTATTTCCTGCTATGCTGCAATTGCATCGATATGTGGGTGGAAACACAAAGCATCCAAACTTATTGATACCAATCTTATAGGCCCCCCATTTATTGTGAAAATGGTCTACAATTGAATAATAGGGGGATGGGCTGGATATGGTTGACAAGTTATTCAATAAAAGAGAGTATAGTAGATAGAATGTACACCTTCAAAAGAAGAACCCCTTATTATAATATACGGGTATAACCCCCACCCCATTATGAAAAGGTTGGCCAACAATAATCGAGAGGGCACGTGCTCCCGGCAATCACGTTATTACATACGTAATATGAATGCATGTTGGCCGTTAATATGTATATAGGAAACTCGACCTAGTGGAGTACTCTTGAAACGCCCTACTATCTTGAAACGCCCTACTATAACGAATAGAGAGCTGCTAGCACTCTAAATTTTGAATCTATACTGGCAACTCTGATTTAAGGCGGTGTCTCACTGCACACCCCATTATTTTATAGTAAAGGAGAAAAAAACGTCGATATAATTTAAGCCTGTACTTTAAGATGGATGGAGAGCACTATATGGAATTAAGAAGGGGAGTGATTTTTTATTAAATCTCCAGTCGTATATAAGTCTTGGATACATATGAAAAAATCCCCTACTCACTAATGAAAAAGGGGGAGGGGAGAACTAGCTTCCCCCTACGATGGCATTCAAGTGGCTTTCGTAGACCGCCCTATTATATAAGGCCCTTATTTTTGCCATTTCAAGGAGGATGGCGGCACTTCTCTTTATCCAAATTTTTCTGTATAAAGGGGGGCCATCATCATATCCCAGTGAATCGCTTCCAACCATTAGAAAGGGGTTCACATTGGAGTAGGTATGGGTAGGACATAGATAGCAACTATATAATATTATATACTACCGACTGGCCTACACTCCTAACTGTCTGCCCTAAATCTTTGTTTACCAATCATGGCCTTATTATAATAGTAGGGGAGCTATAAGCATCTTTCTCTGATCGCATTCCCATCACTAGTAGGACCGAAGTACTTCAGGAAGGGTTTCTAGTCCAGTTGGTCCTGTAGGAAAACCACCCCTTCCCCTGATAATTGAGGGATGGGCACATAATATCGTATCCTTATTTCCAATACGCAGGTGCAACAGATCCATAGCTAGATGGGAGTGTGAAACAAATCGATATAGTGGGGCTCCGGCCTTGATCGCCAACCACTCTATCAATCATGGCAATCATAGTGGAAAGAAGCGTATCCTCACTCCTTATAGGTATAGGTGGGGATATGGCCAATAGAGGTAGGTACAGAACTTGGGAACACAAGATCTTATGGCTAACTGGAGTAATCATCTGGAGTGGGTGGTCTTTAGGAGCGCCATGGAACTAGAATCCCGGTGCACCGCAGGAATACGATTGGAGTATGGGGATGGGGAAGACATCTTCATTGGCAGGATAATGGGAATGGATCGAAAGCATAACACAAAATAAAAAGAGGGTGGGGGTTGAGTTGCTACACAACCATAAAGGGTTTGGTGTGGGAGTAATCCATGCACCCCAGAACTCTTTTTAGGAGTAACCCTCGCACTTGGCCGAGTCTGGGAGTTTGGTAGTACCCTAGCATCCTGGGATTGGTTTCGATCAATCGATTGAGCAAACTGGCTACTTTAGTCACTTTGTTCGACGGGTTTCATAATTGCTTGAACACCACATCATTCTGACATGTTCATATCATGTTAGTCAAGTAGCTTCTATTGCATCTCCTGAGCATTCGGCACCTGAACTACATTCAATATATGTAGGCCCAGCGGCTAGAGGAGGGGCTTAATCAAGGCAAGCAAGCCCGCTTAATCTAATCTAATCTATAGTTGTCTACCTATGCTTGCTATGAGTCAATGAAGATCAGCATCATGTGATGAGAGGAAATAGATAAGCTTTTTGGGGATGAGAGGGTGTGCCAACAGGTAATTCTTTTCAACATAGGATTAGGATGGGTAACAGAAAATACTGAAGATAAAGTTCTCTTTCTCCCTTTGTATGAGTTAGGTCAGAGATAAAGGAAGAGATCGAAGCGAGCATCAGTCACTGGAATAGAATCAGGAGCAACCTTTCTCCTATATTCTTTACACGAAACTTGAGAAGGTTTATTATTTGGCTTAGGGTTTGCAACAGGACTTGAAGGGTGAACCATCGAATAAGATTTCCTTCTCCAGACTTTTCTCTTGTGATGGTTGATCAATGGCCTTCTTCTTATTACAAACACTCTGATCCATGGCCAACCTCCTACCTCATTTGAAGGATGGAAAAGCTTAGATCACTACTTTGTAAAGCCAGTTCCTATCACCTATTTATGCACTACTTTCTCTGCTTAGTGAGCCCCTTTGAGCACATTATCAAATTATTATTAGTATGGTGGACTTTGCTCGCCTTAAGATTGAAATCATAGTCGATGTCGATTGCCAACTACTGGTTGAGCTCCAACAACAGATGCTTTAGCAGATAAGTGCTCTCACTCACAAACCCTAGTGAACATGGACCAACAGCAACGACCGTGAGGCCCCCTTTCCTTTGCACCCCAAACTAGAAAAAACACTGGGTGGGGCTTTCCCTAGCCTTACGACCTATGCCAACAAGAGGCTCACTTGACTTACCTATTCAAATCCAATCACTTTTCTATTAAACAACCAACCGACCTATTAAGCACAGCTAAGCTAATATGAGCCAGAGAACGCTTTCTTGCCTGTGTGCTTTCAAGAGGGCTTATCTTAAATTAAAGAAAGATGATTAGGCTTCTTTAGCTGCTCTTAACCTAAGGCGCCAGCTATTATTCTCATCCGGGGGTTTAGTTTGAAGTGTAGTTTTGGGCGTCCTATTTATGGGCCGGGAGCTCTTAGACCACAGATAGATAGGTGCTAGCTACCCTCTGGTCCGTACAAGAGCGTTCGTAAGTGCATCTATCATAGAGAAATAGAAAAATATGGAAAGCAAGTTCAGTCGTAGTTTTTGGGGCGTACCCACCACTCTCTTTGCTCTTTGAAACCTACCTGGCGTTTCTCCTTTCTCAACCTGGAGATCAAGAAGGGAAGGTAGGTTAGTGAGGGCTAGGTGAGACTTGCTAGGTGAGGAAATGACATGAGAGCTTGAGAGAGGCACAAGTAAGGGTGAGCTCGACCTTATGTGGACGGATTTTGTTTAGGTTGCTTTTTTTTACTACTAGTCTTTTGTTTTTCTTCCTATGTCCGAGACCTTGCTTTCTGCTATGCCTAGATATGCTATGATCGCATGGCATGAGAGAGGGATTCATAAGTAAGTAGCATGCAGAGGTTCGGAACCCATCATAAACACACTTTGGAGTCCAAGCAGCACTTGTGCTAGCCACTCCACTAAAGGCATTCAAAAAAGGTGTCTGCCCTTCGGATCGCATCTTACCATGGGCTACAAGTAGGGTGGTTGGTACCAGGTAGGAAACTATTCTAAATAAGTGGCGGCTAGGAGTGAGGTGGACTCAACCTATCCATTTGTTTGATCAGTAACATATGAAACCTCCTTACTTGATGGGGGGGTCTTTCTACATGGATGAGCTTGAATGAAGCTTAGGGGGGCGGTTTGAGGGAGGGAAGCATCCGGTGTATAGGGCTTGGGTCAGGTACATGTCATTCTGGTCGGTTCGGTGATATTACTTTGATAACGATGAGTGCCCCACCCCACCATTTTGAAATGGCTTCTTCGTCTGGTGAAACAAACTACCAGGTAACCATCAATCACGATTATTGGGCGAGTTGGATTGGATGATTTGTCTGAAAGTGCAGGGTCATGCTTTTCATCATATCATTCACTACTTTTCATTCAACTTGGAGAGATCAATCCCATAAGGTGGTGCATGCAGGTGAGGGAGAGTATTTTCTGGCTCCAGCTGGCTCCCATCATTTCGGGGTAGGTCGGCAATTAATGCTTTTGCTTTGTTTGTCTTCGACAATGCCCTCGGATGGATATGGATCGTACACCCTCGGATCGTACACTATTATATTGAAGAAGTGCCCTCAGATGGATATGGATCATACACCCTCGGATTGTACACTATTATATTGAAGAAGTGCCCTCGGATGATCGTACATTATCGTAAAGTAGACAGATAACAGGGAAATAGCGGAATGAGATCCGACACACTAAGATTAAAAAAGGGGGTTCTTGCGTTGCAAGTGGTTCCTCATATTCTTTTTGGCTAATAACTTACATCACAGTTAGTAAGGGGTGCGTCTACTCCTTCCCTTCCTGATATAGAATCCATTGGAAACTCGCGTCATCATTGACCTCGTTCATTGCTCAAACAATCTCAATCAAGAGTTTTCTAGGATAGGGCGTGCATGTTATGAAACAAGCAAACAACCAGTTATAGTGGAAGGCAAGTATATGTTCACATTCAATCCGAATCAGAAGAGCATGCCATGATGTTGTTAGGATCTCATGTCGAAAAAACAAAAAACAACAGAAGCAGGCTGTATGTCATTTCGATTCCATAATCAATAGCGGAGGAACCGGGTAAGTCTGACCTCAAGTGTTTGATTCATTCTTCAGTCATCCCATGTGCCCAATGCTTGCTCTTATAGGAGTGAGACCGTGCCAGTGGGTGGGCGTAAGTAGGATGCTAAGTCAAGGGTGGCAAAGCATGAAGGTGCTGGTGGGTTATAAATCCGAACAATATGTCCGCTAAGGGAGTGATGGCTATATCATTAGTGAGGGGGTGATCATGGTATGGTCTACAACATATGCGGGGTAACTCCCATTCGTTTTTGAATAGATCAATCGATCTATTCAAAAATAAAAAACGAAGGGTGGGGAAGGAGCGAGCAGAAAGAGGCTCCTCATAGTAAGAAGAAGAAGCTCACAGTCTGGGCTAGACCAAATGGCGAGGTTTCGTATCTTGTAGAGGGCCTTTGCTTGGATTCGTCATTCATTACTTTATAGTTACCATGAGGATGGAGCCCATTAGCTAGCATAATTTGAAGACAGAGATTAATCCCACTTATGAAAACAGAAATGCCGGCCGAGCTGAACGAACAGGGCGTGCTTTGAAATCATAAATCATTTACCGCCGAGACAGATTATCTATGGATGGGGAATAACCTCTATTGGGAATCACTAGGACATAGACCGGGTCTCCATGGGGATAGGACATCGGGGAATACTCCAAGTGTAGTGTATCAGAAGCTAGTTTCTGTGTCTTTACCTGCCTGCTTTCCCATTTATAGCACTGATGGCCAAGGGGTCATGCTTGTATGTTAGTTGATTTTTCATTTATTATTCTTTTTATTATTTATTTGTATACGAGTTCCCATTCCGAATCTTGAGCAGGGATAGATTCTTTATGCCAATGTTTATTACCGGGAAACACCTACTCTAAAAGGGGCTTGTCGTGCTTGACTTATTTCTTACCCAGGGCTGCGAAATGCCTCTGCTATGGGCTCTCCTCGGGGAGCTCTTGTTGTCTACCCAATCTATGGTGGGCTCAAGTTATGGCTAAGGCAATGATGGGATCGATCTAGTGAGGGTACATTCTTGGATCGATTTGTCTCTTGGCTCTCCTAACCGTGCCTTGAATCCTATTTAGCCACCCACTAGCAGGTCGGTTGCCCTCGTTGCTTCGGTGTTTTTCCCTAATGATAAATAATGGTTATGAATCCAAGGCTACTACGGGAAGGTCCCTCCATGAATTGGATTTGGAAAAGGATGCATACCAGGAGCGGTTTTTGGACCAGCAATTGTTTGCTTTGAAGCCATTGCTCGCCTTGCTTTGTTTGCTAGAATGGAAGCTCGCTTTTCTACTTTCTAACCTACCCTCGAGTAGTTGAATCAATCATCTTGCTTGCAAGGATATGTACTGAGTTCGGGAGACATACATGGTCAAAGACCTGATGAAACTCCCATGAAGTAAGGGGATCTCCTTGCATTTCTCCTTGCCAAGCGGGGAACAGTACAAAGACCATACCATAACAACAACCAGAGAAAATAGACTGTGCATGATGATGAATAGCTATGATAAGTCGATAAACACCAACTACTTGATGTTACGAATTCAAAGAAGAATGCTCAGCGGCACTGTCCAAACTACTTGCTCTGAGAGCAGCGAAAAAAACCACTCCTTCTTAATCAGTCGTTGGAATTGCATCGATTGCTGGCAGCTTCCAGACAAAATGTAAAGAACATCTCTCTGTCAGAAGGCAATCACCCATAGGTTACCTAATAAGGGGACACTTGAGCATGGTCAAAAGTGTGACTCTAAGCGAGCCAAGCACTGTCCATCTGCTTGTTCATCCGGATCAAGAGTGCTCAGTGTGTTATCTAGTGCTTTCCCACTTTGTGGCATAAATAATTCCACAGCTTCCACTAATGGTGGTGCTTTCAACCAAATAAATTAGTATAGCTCCAAATGTCAGCGACATATACCATTTTTCATCCATTTAACTCCATGTCCGAACCGACAATAGTGTGGGTTTAAAGGTTGTACTTACTGTGCTTTATGCAGACTGGTACTGGCAGCGGTTGCTATACTTACTCGGTGGACAGTTGCTCTAGGCTCAAGCAGGCAGCAAGAGATAAGCAGGTAGGAGTGACTGTGTACCTTTTTTTTAGTCCCTAGGTGTTTTTAGTGTAAGTAGGCAAGATCATCTTTACTTCGACAAGTATCAAGTTGGATCGATCAGTATTTAGTTGCTCCCCATCCATTTCCTCAAAGCACCAAAATAACTGATTCTTAGCAAAGTTGGGTGCTTGCTTTGTTGATGCTGCTTGCTTGGGTGCGGGTATGCCCACTTAAATGGCCCAATAGAGGTTAAATTAAGTACAGAAAGATGGCGTGATCAACCACATGTTATGTTGTTGCACCATTTTAGATTTACTATATGTATTTCCCATATAGAATAAATGTACTCCCACCTCTTTGGACATGTCAAGCGGGCATAATGGGAATATGGTTACACCAAAGATATAAAAGTGGGTAATGGTAAAGCTCTTATTTCACCAAACCTTTCTGCCTATTTGAAGGCGATCCTTACACGCTAACACGCATTTATCTATCTTGGTATAACACATTTTGGCGAGTGCTCCATATGAGCCAGCCACGGGAAGAGCCGTGTTAATCAACACACGCTACTATTCAGTAAGAAGATATTACTTACTAGCATGTACAAGTTGCTCCGAAAGCAAAGAATCACTTCTTTGTGCTGATTTCGAATTCACATAGTGTATAACTTTTAGGTGCTAAATACTACACAAGTATCATTTTACTCTCTCTCATTCAATCAATAAGAGTTTACAATAGTTACGTAGTTTCACAAATTTTATACTTTACAACAGGGTGGGATGCGATTTTTTGGTCAGATTTTGGCAACTACGATCAAGTTATATACTATTTGGGGGGTGCCCAGGATCACTAATGGAACCACATCTCTACAAATCAAACTTTGTTTTAGCAAAAAGGTATACCTCCGATCCCTTACAAATAAAGACCGGAGGTGGGGAGAGATATTTAGAAGGAAGGAATAACCTTAAATGCCTTAAAGAATTGATTTGACTATAGAAAACCCGAGATTGTGTTAAAGTGAGAATGTTTTATAGAATCTTTCCCAACCCAAACTGCATGAAAGACACTACCTTACCTCTCTAAATGGCTCTATATAACCATGCTATCCTTGACCAGGTTGGATGGCTCTTGGAGAATGACTCTACCCTAGCCCCTCCCTATCTGAATGTCTACTCTATCTGGCCCCTCTTCTCCCTGAGGTTTAGTTCTAGAACCAAGAGCTAAGGCAAGTATCCAAGCCACAACTGTTTACAGCTGCACTTACTAGAGCTTCTAGCTATGAATTGTCTATTATAACCTTAAGGCTGCTACTTACTCCTGGCTATGACCTTCTAGCATCAGTTCTGTATAACTGGTGTATGAACTCACCTTAACGTACTAAGGGTAACCAATTGCTAAGCTTATATTATTATAAGTCCCTTAATTAGTCATGATTATTCTTTATTATTATTAAACTATATAAAAGTTTAGTAATTTATACCCGTTGCTTAGTAAAACAGAACTAGAGAAGGAACACATATTACTTGGTAGATAATATATAAAACCAGGAGCATTAGTCAACCTGGACCACATGCCCAGGAACCCAGACCGCTTCAGAACTCCCTCGGTGCAGAGGGAACCCAACCAAGGCTCGTAGCCTCACATAACAAATCAAGACCAGACTCAGTTTAGCAAAATGTAATAATGTATTAAAATAAATTTGTCAGTAGGTATCGAGAAGTATAAGTTATTTAGGAGCTTAAGGACTTAATAAGAAAAAAGGCATTGCATTGTATTCTTATTCTTCTACTGGATCTATTTCACTCCTTAGCAGGAGATACACCCCTCCCTATCAGCCAACCACCAACAAGGCAAGGTATTTTTCTAAGGTCGCGTTAAAATAGTAATTTCTTTGGTCGCGTACCCAAACCCATGCACACCCAATTGAGGAAGTAATTTCATAATAATATACATGTCTGTATAATAAAATGCTCGTTAATATATAACTAGGTGTTCTGCGAAGATCGCCCCTATTTGGCTCTCCAAAACTAGGCCTACATAATTAACTCCTCTTTGTTTTCTTTTCTTTCTGGGCATTTATAGGCTATGAGCATTAGCAAGGAACCTATTCAACATTGGTATTGGAAAGAGCGAAACCTTACTAAATAAAGGAGTATTATCCACAAGATTTAAAGGAGGTTTACTAGAGGCTCTGCTACCACTGCAAATAGGCTCATAGCCGCCAATAGGCGCCCATCAGTGTGTGTAGCCCTAATCGCACTCCTGTGAATAGTGCTTTTATCCTGCAAATAGTGCTCCCTATCCACAAAGAGTAGGCTGGTAGTCCAGAGTAGGCTTGAAAGCTATCCACCCAAGACCACATCATCTATGTTCAAGCGTCGACTATCCACTTCACTTTGAACCGCATTAAAGCCAATCTCGCTAGTATCAGCTTGGGCCCCGCCCTTGATAGGAAAAATCATAAATGAGTGATCAAAGACACTAGATCACTGGGTTACCAAATAATATCAATCACATCATTAATAATGAAGCTTAATGTTTCACGTTCCCGTACTGACTTATCGATTGATATTGGTTTACTGAAGAAAGCCCCCTCACTTTTCACAACAGAATGCCTGCCCCCAACCTTACGGAGGAAGCCCAGAAGCAGAAATGATTGAACAGGCATGAAAGCGGGCTTAGAGAATAGATCTTATTTGTTTATCTAGTAATCACTTTTTGATTATTACGTTTATAATTAATTTATGACACTTCTTATGAGCTTTAATAACTCTACGCCACGAACAACTTACCATCTTTCTTTGCACAACGTAACCAAGTACAGGATAATTGCTTCCTAAATCCAACAACTTCAACACATACCCTTCCCCTTCTTTTGAGCATATGGTTCAGGGAAGATCTATTTTTCCTTGGGGTGGGGGAACCCTAATTAGGGAGCTAGTTTCATTCTTTGATAATCCATTTTACTAAATAAAAAAATTGATTTCTTGAACCCATATATATTGGTAACATCCCCTCTTGGATCAAACCACATAAAAGTATAAATTGATACTCCTTCTTCCAACCTGACTGAGTTTCCCAATTCAGTGTGTAACCCCGCTCCTACCACTATAATAAGCTAACCTTTTGAGCTTGCTCTCTTTTTTGGGGTAGGAGGAGTAGGTTTAGGTCCGATAGACCACCCTTTAAGTAATAAAATGATCAGGTCCCAAGGCAATATCTGCAATCTCCCTGTCTCAGCTCTCTTACCTGCCTAACATATCCCCTCTTTTTGCCCGCTACTTAGTGCCCTCTGTCTGTGAGTGTCCTGACTTGCTTAACCTAATAATTTTTCTCATGCTCTGTCCCACTAATTATTTGCCTCACCTCCACTCCTCGACCTCTTTCTTTCTTAGCTTTGGAGTTCGTCTTACCTTTAACTTAATTAAACTTATTTTTCCTTCTTGGCGTCTAGACCAAGCTAAGGATAGAGAGTTCAGCCAGATTCTAGCTAGCGAATTTCCCAGTTGCTCACGCAAATAAATGTGCCAAACCTTGGTTATAGCAAAAATATCCTCTAGCAAACCGTCTCCATTAGCCTGGTTCATGAAGCAGCTGACTTTATAGCCTCTTGCCAAAAGTTATAGCAGCATAAAAAGCTCAAGCTAAAAGCAATATGCTTGTCGGCTTATACCTTTTACCTTTGACTTGATTACTTTTTAATGTAAGTAAGGAGGTAGGTGGTAATTATTGGTGGGGGGGTGTAGCCCACAACGGGGCCCTAAAAAAATACAAGTGCGTTGAGCTCTTTCCCACATCGGGGAAGGAGCGGAGCTTATATAAAGTCAAGTGCCCTAAAGAAGGAGAGTTCACATCTGTCCAAGCAATTTTTTTTCTCCGAATAACTGGGGCACGGACCTTGTGATAGTCGTTGCGCTGGATACCCTTTTATTGTCTCGCTAGCTGGGCCAATATCCCTTTGCTATTATACTTGTTTATTGAATGGTTACATATATAATATACTATAGGCTTGACTATAGTATACTATAAGGAAAGAGGATTGCATAAATGGAAAATGATTACTTTCCTTTTAGCGATCGATACACAAAAATGGGTCCTGGACTTTACTTAGCGAACTGAAACCTCTAAGTATACATAGTAAGGAAAATACTAATAATAATAATTAAAAGCAACATCGCCTGAGAGAATAGGATAACGAAGGTCCCTTTCCACCCTCCATACCAAAAAGAGATTTGTATCAAAGTTCCCATGCCCAATAGTAGTTGGTAGTTATAAACATTTATCATTGCCAGGTTTATTTACTAATACATAGCCGAAAGTACTTTCCAAGAATAATCCTTGCCTGTTGTCATTGACATAGGGTAAATAGCCGTTATCATTGCTTGAAGGTCATTCCCAGGATTCATAGTCCTTTCTAATTACCAGTCGTCATTGCTGAGCTGATAGTTTTTAGTAATAGTATCTAGTCATAGTCCCAGCCATCTTGTGAGTGACAACTGCCAGAAATTATTAGTTTACCTTTTAGATAAACACACATACCGTACTGCCAGTCAATCGAGATACCCGCATTCACAGGAGGTCATTCCCAGGAAGTTACACAGGGAGGCGCATTGACTGGATGCCAATAGGAGATCATCGCCAGCATTGAAAGTGACCGTGATAAGGATTTTGATAATAGATCTACCATATAAGCTCACCAAACAGCTTCAAAAACATCGTTCCCATCTCTCGCTTTGAACTCACATAATACATAATTATAAAACCTCTCTATTTAAAACGGTGGAAAAGGGGTTTACTTTATGAGTGATTTGGGAGATTTACCTTTAGGAGGAGAGAGAGAGTGGCTACTGCAACTGCTTTACGGGCACCAGTCCCACCCAGTCCATGAAATGAGCCTGTTGGGCATTATCCAACTAGTCCATCAGGATTTAGATCATTACCAACCTTTATGATCATTCGAGAATAAGCTATTCTTCCCAGCTTTATTGCAGCTTAAAGGTGAAAAGTATTCCCCGAACCATGGTAGGAAGCTTTCAGGAGATAATAGTTTAGTCTTTCCATTGTCATTTAATAGCATTTTGATAAGGAGAAGCCCTCTAGTATAAGGAGAGCCCGACCAATATAGCCGAAATGAAATGAAATCGTGCTCTTTAACATATAACTGCCTTCGCTAGAGCTCCATCATGATCGATCGGGATTCTATTTGATGCGCCACAAAATGGGAAACATTGTTAAAAGTGTGTATGATGCACAGGTAGCACTTCTAATTTCGCGTTGTCTCAGTAACATTGATAAAAAATTTGGGTAGAAAACCGCATCGTCTCACATGGATATGGCCGGAATCAATACAAGCATGCAACGGAAAAATAAAACAAAACGAAACAGGGAGGGCCCCGCTTTCTCTATTTTGAAAGGGTTATGCTTTCCAAGATCCCACTATTTGAAGGGTTTCAGAATTTGTCAAAATGGCTCTACCAAGGCCGGTCTAAGTTGTTTTCTCCAAACATGCATAAAATGGCCTCACTCCACTTACTATTGAAATATAAAGATCAGAAGCCAAGATCCTATGTTTATAAGTTAGAGTACCTAAAAAGGTACTCTGAAAAGCAGGGTCGAGCCCTGTTATATACGAGAGCTTTTGGTCCGCTCTACTACCTAATGAGGGGCTCCTAGCATATCAGATTGGGACTGGGACAAGGAAGCAACTTATAGAACCTGAGCGTAGCTCGAGTGAGCTCAAGGCTAGTATAACAGCACAGCAAGGTATAACCTATATAGTGGTAATGATGAATAGCATGCAGGCATTAGGATAGGATCCGGGGTTGATCAGCTGCTCGTCCAATATCGGTCTGCTTCGCCTTTTCATATGCTGCCTTTCCAAGTGTTTCCACGCCTCACCTAACCTAACAACAATAAGACAAAAATAAACAGGCAACAGGGCCTACGATATACTTACGCTTATATGCAATGAGAGGAACAGAGTGCTAATGAAGGAAGGTGCAACATGATAAGTTTAAAATGCACGGTTGTCCAATTACATATATAACACAATAACACATTTATTATTCCTATATTTCAGGAATATGCACACTTGTTTGTGTCTCGGAGGTACTTATTCATATTTTTTATAAAGTAGTACTTATATCAAATCACTTTTTGATTGCATGCTAAGGTTATTCCTTCTAGCCATGCAATATCTGGCTGGGGTATGGATTTAGCTTATAAAAGAAGGAAGTTAAAAATGATACAACGATGAGCTGTCCGTACATACACCCAGCTAAGAGTGTTCCATCTTTGTCAGGTCTTTAATAAATAGAATCCGGGAGAGAGAAAGCGTTGTGTCTATCCGTGTAGTTCCAATGTAATATGTGAAATCTTAAATTTAACTTGCTGCATAACTAGATAAATCCCATTCATAAGCTCGCATGGAGACGTGTAACTTTTCATTGTAACATAATAATAAATCTCTATGTTTCAACCAGCCATAGTAGTACCTTGACATAGTCCCATGCTAGCTTGATAGCCTATAGCCAATAGAGTGTAATTAGTTCCCCTTTTATCATAACTACTAACTAAAAAACTTGCCTTGATATTGTCTCGTAGTTCCAGTCCATAAGTTCACAATAATCTCTATAGTTCTTATTTTATCTCTATAACTCCTATTGTTTCTTACGCTAGGCAACTCTATCCATTTGTTCCTAGCCTCCTCAGTCTAGATTGTAAATAGTAAAGAGCCTAAATTAATACTATATCCAGGTTCAATGCAGGAGACCGGGGCAACAAGGTAAGTTGTTTTATACCTCCCAGTGTCAATGCTACTAGGTTGCTATGTAAATTCCATCAAATAAAATAAGAATAGATATAGTTAGTTTCCATTCCAAAAATCAAATAAAAATAAAAATAGATAGTTAGTTAAAGATATGGTAATGAGCCTAATATAATAACAACTTACCTTCCTACAAGCTATATTACAAATAGGCAGAATAAACTGTTAAATCCTAGCAGAAACATAGATATATGAGCCCACATGGAAACATCCTCCTTACCATTCGACTCTAATAAATCACAATACCATCCGCTAGAAATTATATATGCTAGAGCCTCCGAGTCAAGGCAACACTGTGCCTTCTTTTTATACAGAGGTTCTGAGTGCACCTTTATATAGAATAAATCCACAATAATTTAAATCGTACGCTGTAATTACGCTTCCATCGATTTTCTCCTAATATTTCATACTAAGATTTTAATCACTTCCGTTCTGATTTCATATTGAGTATTCCTTATTTCCCTCCCTTCCCTATCCCGTCGTCCTGTCTCCATGTATATATGTCAGCCCCTCCTGCTGGCCTTCCTTTCGCCCGTCGGGTTTCTATCTGTCTGTGGGCTCTGTCCGTTGGACCGCCCCTATCCACTGTGCCATGATGAAATTAATTGAGGCTATTGGGTCATCCCGCTCCTTTTCGGCCAGCATCATGTCATCTTAAGCTTCCCACCGGCTCTGCCAACCAGTAGTCTTATGCCGTTAGGATTCTACCCACGATTAGTCTTCAACCAGTATATTAGGAAGGAGAGGAAGGGAGCCTAAAAAACCTATCAAAATAATCCTTTCTTTCATCAGTCAGAGCCACCACTCAGAGCCGATCATAGCTACCATCATAGCCAGGAGGCCCAGCCAGTAATAGCTCAGAATAATAGTCTCATATCCAGTCATAGTAGTAGCCAGCATCATAGTAAGTTGCACCCCTTGATTCAGTGGTTTATTCTTCTGTCTATTATTCCGCAGGTAACTAGCAGTCACACTGCTGCGCTAGGTTTGGGGGCCGATTAAATATCCGAAAGATATTTCTATTATTGGTAAGGTTGTTTCATGCTATGTTATGATGGGTCTATAGCTGTACCTCCTAAGATTCATTGGTCTAGCTCAAAAAGGTCTAGGTCGATAGGTGGGGTATAAAGGTGGTTAGGGGGGACTAAAAGTAAAGGTCTCTTAGGTCTTTATAATCATAGGGAACCTTTATAAAAGGCATAGTTCCGTAAGAAGAAGATCCATTTCAGTTCCAAACTGGGTTATGTGTTGGCCCTCCTCAAACGAGTTTTTTATAATATCATTAAAAAAAGTACCTTATCTGCTTGTTTCTTAAGTTGTTGGCTGGGATAACTTGCCAGACGTGTTTTATGCAAAGGTGGATCAATCAATAGAGCGTTTACAACAGCTTGTTTATTTATGATTCAACAGACATGGGTGAGGTGCATTCACTTATTCACCTAGGACAGGTTGACGAGAGAGATAGAGGGAGGGTAATGTTTACAACTGACTACGGTAAAAATGAATCAACCCTTGAATGGATGGCCCAGTACGCAGAAGGAAGGAACGAATTGAAACACGAATATGTTTGAAGAGATAAATTATATAAACATTTTAGCTTTCTCGAAACTCGATTTTGAACCTTAAATGGTTTTTCCTAATTTATATTAAAAGTGATTTATTATTTAGGAAGATTCACGTTTCATGACATCTCACTTTGGTGGTGGCGGTGGTGGTCCCTTCCTAGTAGTCTTCCTTCTCCTTTCCCCATCCTCCTACTAGTTATTGCACCCCCTGTGTCCTCTTTCCTTCCTCCCGTCTTGCCTTTTATCATTGTAAATAGCTAGCCGGTCCAAGAGTAATAGTTGTCAAGCGGTAGTCAATTCAATAGTTGATTACAGTTGGCAGTATGAGCTAGAAGGTGTGGCATAAACCTATAGTCACATGGAAGGTTCTAGTCACATGGAAGAAGCTGTCAGTGTTGCTACTCAGTGCTGCTAGTCATTGTATCGATAGCCAATCATTGTTAGCCACTCAGCTGATAGTAGATCATAGCTGCTAAGCATTTGTCCACCCAGAATAACTACCTAACGTAGGTCCATTTTAGGACAGAAGGGCTAATAGCCGATAGTTTATTAGTTTATTAGATCCTGTCGATGATGCGATGCCAGGTTTCAACACCTTCTTGATGGTTTGGAAACAATAGATGATTTATTCTTGGGATCTCCTTCAAGAAGACACTGGAGCAACACTTATAATTGAATCTAGTAACATCTGAGGAGGTGGAGGGAAGAGGATTAGGAACTATACCAGATCCAGTCTTACACGAGGGAGGGGCAAGAGCCAGGAGCCTTTTTCTTTTCACCTGCAACCTGTAACCTTTAAGCCCTTCATCACCCACTGGCCAAGAGTGGAGGATAAGTCTTCCATCAACGCATACCCAATATAGGAGAGGAGAAATTTCCGACAGACAAGAAGTATTTACCCACTCAATCCATACCTTGTTCACCCAACATGGATGGGTACCGGTACAAAGATGAATTAACAACACTGTTATTAGTGAGTCACCACTAGGTCCACCCAACGATTGGGTTGCATAAACTTACATTTTGGTGTTCCAATAGGGTCGAATACTAGTGGCTCGACCCATAGCACTACCCCTAACACTATAGCCTTAACCCCTACAAGTGACCCTTCCTGATAGTGCAACAAGGAGGTTTCATACATAAACTCCCCTTGGTGCCAAATCCCCCACCTGGTTCCTTCCTTCTTATGCGAGGAAATCTTATAACGAAACCCCTCCTACTTATTTTAGATAGACTAGGATTTAGAACCCGCCTTTTTTATAAATATTCTTGAGACCCTAACAGGTTGGTTTATATAAGCATTTATATATAAGATATATTTATTGATATTACTTTTTATAGTTCTATACGTTATTTTGACCTTTATATATATTCTTTTGGATTCAGGCGCCCAGGCCTAAGGTGCAGGGAACATTATGAATTCATTTAGTTTCCTAATGGGTATCAATCGAGATCCAATTCTAAATCGATAAGATCCCAGGTAGGTATCAAAAGAGAGACGAACATGTATCATAAGAGAATATATCAAGTCAAAGGAAGGCGTCAAGAGAGATATATCAGGCAGGTCCCTAGGTCTTGGTGGCAAAAGTAAGTTTTCACAAGGGAGAGATCAGCATTGATTCATGGGAGGCCAGGGAGGTTTAACTGTGGGGTGTGCCTTGTGTGGTAGTGATGGGCTAAAGCCCTCAGGTGGAATCATCTAGCCACATGTTATAGCCATGGGTTCTAGCGTCACAGGGTTGTTTAGCTACAGGTTCTAGCGTTACGTGTCGTCTGTCTATAATTGGTAACTGGGGTCCCTAACTCTAGTTTTTATGTAGAAAACTTGATAAGTTGCGTAATTTATATAAAGAGGAGGTAATGTTTCCACACTCAACAAGTGGGACAGCCAATATTACCCCAAAAGGAATCCCATTTGGGATTACCTTCTATTTATTCCAATTGAATATTTTATATTATCATTATTAATATTTACCACTTTATAACATGCTCATAAGTAATCTATTTTTTATAAGCATGCAGTAGTGCCTAGCCCAGTATGCCTGACTACTTGCAGGTAGGCCCGATTTGGATACCAAGTGAAAATGAGAAAGCAAAGGCTTCCAAAGAAGTAGTGGTTGCACTGAAAAGACAGGCAGGTAAAGCGTAGAGGCAGGAAGGAGGGAGAAAAGCTTAGGCAGAGCAGTTAGAGGACTAGATGGATAAACAATAAATAATTTTAATAAACATTTTTAGAACTATATCGGGTGGCTGCAAACGGGGTGAAACCCACTCACTATTCGAGTGATTTCTTGATGGCCTACATCTGTGGGGTGATGGGCGGTCCATCCGTTGGACCATCCCTATCTATAGATGTGTGTTGTAGTCCATCCATTGGAAGGCCAATCGAACCTACCCCTGTATCCTTACTCTTGGGGTGAATTATAAGAAAGCAAGCAATAAAATTAATTTACTATTTTTTTTTGCTAGGCATCCTCCTTTCTCGGGTCTGTGTTGGTTAAAGGTTGCTCCCTTGTCTGGTGGGACTATGTTGGATGGCTATGATCGGCGACTATGTCAGCTCCGTGGGTGTTTCCTGGCCTATTCCATTCCACCATCCTGCACCGTGTTTGGTGGATGTGGATTTTGCAGATGCTGCTTGTTGCTGGTGGGAAAGCCTATTGTGTAGATGGTTGTTTTCCGTGCATGGAGCACCTATACCGGGCTATAAAGCGATAAATATAAAGCGGACACATAATAAAACGACCAACAGAAAGAAAGGTGTACATAATGGGGCCATAATAAGGACTACTTAAAAAGTGTATGGACTGAATAAAATAAAGCTCACTGAATGGTTTCCGGGTCTAGGGATGTATATCTAGAGCTAATTGACTGGGTATAACTGACTTACTGCTATGTTAAACTGCCTTCTATTCTTTCTTTATTTCAGATGGAAAGGGTCTACGGGCAAGGTGTATAAGTCATCGTACATCATAAAAATGTGGGCTCATCTCATCACAAGTCCGGAGTACAAAAGTCCAAAACAATAGAATAAGTGTGTTATGTCAAATAGAAACATCATTAGATAGATCACACCAAGTATCATCTTTGAACTTCACAATAGCTCATAGATTCAATACAATATAATAATAGTAATTGATGATGGAGATGCTGGGAATACTTGTGCTACTGAGGATGCTGCTTAGACTATTGGTCATGATGCTCCTTCAACTTATGCTGCTATTATATATGTAATTATGCTTACTTTCCTTATGACTTGACATGAAGAAGTATTTCATGAACGCGTTTAGTTATGGTGATTCACCTCTTCGATCCCTGCCCATAACGATTGAATCACTTAACGTACCCTCGCCCTTCTTTGTCGAGCGGGATAAACCCGCGTGAAAATAGCATCTATAATATCGTATACAAAGAGATATCTAATTATAGCAGTAATTACGCTTTAGCATCATCGTATGGGATCTCCGCTCGAATCATTGATCGCACCATAATCTCGTATATAGAGATAGAACATGCCGATGCCCAATATCGTTGACCATTCATTCCTCGCTCTTTGATCAATTTATTGCTTTGATGGGAGGGATGCTGCTTTTATGCTCTACACCTGGTGTCAGGCGCCCGCCCCTAGGGCAGAACCAACCATTTATAAATTCACCAGGGTTGCTTTCTTTATCAGCAGATTGAGATGGGAGGGATGCTCAAGGTCCATAGCTATCTCTACGCCCCAAAAGCAGATGGTTTTTTCTCCTCCTGCTCACAAAACTAGTTCTTCGCCCACGATTCAAACGAGTGCACACCATGAAGCACGCATGAATCGAAGTGCTCCATAACAGGGAAACGAACTTTAGTCTAGTAATGAGGCTAGGCTGGAGGCTGGCATTGAACATGAGCCATAGTAGGTTTTAATATAGATAGAATATGGATGTAGGGAGCTACGTAGATGTAGGAGGCATTTCGGTTCGACACCACCGATTGCGCTCTCTCTTTTGTTCATGGTTGGAGATTAGCCATTATGCCTCGATACAGCAGAAATAGATAAGGACTTGACGAAGTCTCCTAAGGTTCGTTTACCCACCAGTACTTGGTCCTAATTTCGTAGCTTCCATCATAGAATGAATAAATAACATAACTCCAAAGCTAGTCGTTGTAAAATCAGAGGCTACTAGAAGACTGACCTGGGCCATGCTTTGTATATATAGAGGCGAAGGAACTTTTATTCCAGAGGGAGAAGTGAGAATTCTTTGGCTTTTCTCTCGCATCTATGTATCCGGAGATATAGATATATGGAATATAGGGGCGGGAAGCCGTAAATTAGTTAGCCTCTAATTGCTCGACGAACCAGCATCCATGACCCGCCTATTTATAATAACTCTTTAGACCCCCCCTTTCTAACAACCATGAATGGTTCAAGCGACTCATCATTGGAAAATTTGTAGGGGAATTGGAACATTCGTGAAATATATTGGGGGCTCTATATCAATGGACAGCACCCAGTGGTGGGAAAGGTTGAATTAGCCGCCCGTAGGATGACATATACATATTATATAGAGTTCGATCCTACCATGGGAGATAGGTTTTTTTGCGAAACAGATATATTTTCGAAACAAATAGAGACTTGGCGAGAATGGATTAAGTCGGAGGGATTTACTGGGAGGACGGATTACAGAGAAGGGATTGATAGACATGGACGAATGCCACCAAGTTTGTGATAGACGTGCAGCATCCCAAGAGCCGAGAATAGGTTTGACACCCTTAAGGAGAAAAGCTAACACCAAGAGCAAAGGCAGGGTCCTTACAGGTTCATTAAGTTGATCGAGACCCTTGTTATGGCTTTCAATGGTCATTGGGCTGTAGCGCCAGAATCTCTAGTTATCTATTTCTGCTTGGGCCAAATCTTAATCAATGTGTTTTTAGGCCCATATGTTTAGCCTTAATACATCTTTTGTCAGTAGACATCTCTTGTCAGTTTATGGTCTAACTCCCCTTCCTTACCCCCCCATCTTTGCTCACAAAATGCACTATATCATCTAGTATATTTATAATTAGGCCCTTTTTTCTCATCGGGCATATAAATTTGATTTTGTTCTTAGCAAAACCCACCTTTTACATTTATTGCTTGGTTCAAATAGGGAGGGACTACCAGAAGCCAGTTAGTTATTTACCGGGGATGGATGCTTTGACGATTGAAAACCAACTGATATATATATATATAGAACTGGCGGGGTTTAATAGTTCAGCTTTTAAAATCTATGGGAAAGAGGACAAGATTAAATAAGAATAATGGTTCAGTCCTATCAAAATTGGTGAGTGGTTTCAGGGCGAGTATCAATAAGAATAAATTATATTGCATTTTAGCTTTATGTAAACACACTTTTTGACCCAATATTATACAACCTTAGCCCAAATTTAAATTTTAAAGTTATATTTTATTTTGGAATTATGCAATTTAAATATGTTTCATACGGGGCAGGTTCCATACACATGTGCGTTCAGATTTCTAACTTACAGGGTGAAAGGAGGGGGGGGGGGGGGGGGTAGGCCCCTACCATTCCTCTTTCCCTTACTCTTTATATCACTTCTGCTTCATTGCTTACCTTACTAAAATGCTTTGGGCTCCCCTGCTTGGCTCTCCCTTCCCAGCTGGCGCCTGCTTTCTTGCTGCTCCATTCCCTCCCCCTAGTCATTCTTACTTGTTAGCGTGTTTTCATTTATCCTATTTACTGCCTGCTTGAAGTTCCCATCCGTTTGGCGTGTTGTTCTCGTTGTGAGGTGGCATTGGGTTCGGTGTTGGTGCAGGGAGTCTGGTTTGGGGCAAGTTCGGTCTGTGAGGAGGTTTTTCAGGCGGGCCAGGGTTGTCGAGCCAAAAGTCAATTCCAATTGGTAATATTAGCCATAAGGTCAGCATGACCCTATAGTATGGTTAAATTATAGTAACATGGAATCTCTAGGAAGTGCTGCTGATAGTCACTAGTAGTTGAATAAAGTGTGTGTCGATATCTAGTTGGCATTATCATAGCATCCAGCCCAGGTATAAAAGCACTGATCTTGTGTTCGAAGCCCCTGTCCATATGGTTTAATTGCGTGCACCACATACCATGATTCATTTCATCATTTTTATAATTCCGTACACCCCCCCGATAGGGCTAACCATTTATTTGGTGCACCCCATCCCGACACGACAGACCTCTAGCTAGCATACACCTCTAAAATCCCTAGCCTCCATCTATCAAGGATCATCCCACTAGCCATCTATTAATCCATCCTAATCGGTACCAGTCAGCCATTTTTCTAGCATAAGGGGTTGGCTTTCACATTCTTTACCCTGAAGTTCCTTCTCCTGTATTCTTATGCAAATTTACAATGTCATTTGTCATTTTTTGGATGGATCACTTGCTCTAAATTTGACATATCCATGCTTCCATCTTTGTCTTTATATTAAGTATTTTATTTTATTTTTAATAGGAAGGCTAGCCACCCCCTGGCCACGATGTAGAACTCCAGGACATACCCCCACCACGCTTTCGACATCCATTGTAACAAAATTTTTGTGCTATCCGAGACCAAATTGACCTACCAGTGTAATCTTCTGGAAAGTAAAAATTTGGTTCATTACTATATATTCTCCTAAAACCATTTTGATTCACTCTGATCGCAGCTTAACACGTTTAGCTTATATCTTCCCCCTTAAGTAACCCTTATCCATCCTTTATCTTCGTATTCAAACCAGCAGTCGAACCCCCAATATACTATTTATTAATCACTATTTACTCCATAGACGAGGCCCTCTTTAGAGCTTCAGAGCCTAAATTTGCTTATGTGTCAGCTTGTGAACACTCATCCTGGGAGGTTCTGGAAGCAAAGGAATCTACCACATTAACATTGTCATGTGTGATCCGGAGTACTGGCATGTTCTCCTGCGTCGATCGATGGGTCCGCGTGACCCGCCTGCTGGCACGTCGTCCTACCAGCCTCGGGTTGATCTCCTTCGCACGAGTGATGAAAACACCTTACTTAAGTAACCTCTGCTTGATCATCCAAAATGCATCTTGCAAAAAAGTTTTTTGCCTCCGCACCAACTACTAGGTTTTTTACAATTTCCTTCTCCCCATGATGGTTAAACCTAGCATTAGGAGCTAGGTCTTGAAGCACTTCCTTCATAGTGTCCACACTTCGCCCTATCCCAATGTGCTGTGACAACTTATCCTATAAATCGCAAACTTCTGACCCTTGCTCACAAACTAGAGTTTTGCATCCCTAGTTGCATAGCTCCTGAGTCCAAGGGTTTGTCCATTTCTATAGGTCTCCTGAAGCCAAATATGTCCTCGAGTAAAAGATAGCATTCTCACCCAAATTGTCAAGGAGATCTTGAGAATAATCCACTAGCTCTTCATCCTCCTCCATCATCCCATTTCAATAAATTTGTAATAATACTGAATCATCACCTACTTATGCATAGAAGGAAATCTATTTGGGGTCCTACCGAAACAAAATTATAGACATACAAGAATAAGACACATTTATGTAAAACATGCTCTAAATTTGGAAAGTAAACAACTCATAGCAAAAAATACTCAATAGCACAGTTTCCTATTTTATTACACTAAGAGGGATGAAGGATAGTCAAAAGTATGTGTGCCATCCTGCATGTAAAAGATGAGAAGAGCTAATCAGTAGATAGGAAAACATATACCAAGCACACTTTTATTTATATAAGTTAAATAACTTTATCAAGTTTCCTAAAAAAAAGATGTAGCTCGAATGAGTATGTGGAATTTCCTTCCCATAAACATGAAGCAGAAAGATGAAAACGAAAAGCAACAAAATAGTACTATATTTTGGGGGAGTGGCTCATTCCTCTCCCTCTCGGTTCTTCGTGGGTTCGTCCCTTTGAAACATAGTTAAATGCCATTTTTATATCAATAAATCATCACTTTAAAGGTTCAGTTGGAGTTCTTTATTACAACATAGGCCCTATTTTAAACTATGCAACTTCTCGTGCTTGACCATCAATGGTACTATCTACTCAAATTGGTAATCATCAAGTTGCACCTCAAGTTCACTATATACTCAAATAGTAAATCGATATATATAAATTTGTTGTAAATCATTATGGGAGGGTATTCGCTCACATAGCCTCATCCTGTGCACATAGTCTATTTGCTTTCCTCACGTGCTAGAAACACTTATCTTAGCGGCGGGTTTACTTACTTGGTGTCATCACTTCACTTGTATTCTTATTGGGTTATTTTACTGGGCAGAGTTTACAGACTGGGTGGGTGCCATGCTTGGACTGTAAAGCTATATTCTTATATAGTATTTTATCCTTCTTTTGCCTAACGTGATAGCCGCTCTAACGTCTGGTGGAAACTAGAGAACTAAAGCATTTTTTTATTAAGAACTTGGCTAAATCTCTCTCGTCTATTGTGTCAACTTGGAATGCTTAATTTTTGGAATGGCTTACCCCCCTACCCTCCCTGAAAGACTCAACCTGACCTCTCCCTTAATTTTTATACCTATCCGGTCTAGGCCCTAGCCCTTATCCTTGGGTCTATCTAGCCCCTTCCCATACTTTTTGAAAATACTATCCTTACAATATTATACAACCAATTAATATGCCCAGGTTGCCTCGCAAATGAAAGCAAAGTTTGCACTTAATAATAACCCCCTCTCTGAAAGGTATATTTCGAGCCCCCCCTTTATCTCTCTCGGAATGTCTCTCATTCTACCTGCCCTCCCTGATCTGGCATGTATCACTATGATGTGTATGGCATATTATCCTCACGTGGTGAATCATAGGACATTAGTAACTCTCTCTTTTATGAAGTATGTTGTTCTAACGTTCCCAGTAGATGAGAGAGAAGGAACCAGTCAATCCATACCTGAGAATAAAGAAGAGAGATGTTACCTCGAATATGAGGGAATGAGTATTTGGACCTTCGGGTCATCGTTCAAACATAACCGTCATAGAATGACCTAATTGCTATGGATGGTTGGCCATGACCAGCTATCAATCACTTTAAGTTCTTCCACACATTAAGCCTTCTATTCCCAATACTCCATTACGCTTTCTGGAACCTATACTCCGGCCCCATCCAATTAATTGATGTACAATATTTTTAAGGAGGATCCACATTGTTGGAGGTGAGGTGGTCCCACGAACGATACAGAACGGGGCCGAGGGAGTGAGGCATAGCCATTGGGCCATTCCAAATAGCCAATACTCAATGCTAAGATTCAATGCTTGGTAGTCTTAGTCAATCCCAAGAATTGATGACAATCATGGTTGGGCTTGGCTACTCAGTTTGATTTTTATACTTGTTTGATACTCAGATGGCCACTTGGATGGAATCAATAAATAATGTGTAATAAACACCCAAGATCAACAGAATTATTCATTAAGCAAGTGTGTTTGGTTTGGAAGACCTTCCTTCAAATATCTGGGTATCCGGAGTCTGCTTGTTGTAGTTCCTCAACAATCCAACCAAGAAGACGTTCTCCATTGGTTCCAAAGAGAAAAGAAGAATCCAGGTACGTTATATTTATTATCTCTTGACGGTAGATTTATATAGAAGCCCTCGCGCGATGGGGAATTTATGCAAAAGTAGCAATAAAACTAAGCATCAACATAAACCACTTGGGTCGAACCTGACCTCCCTAGGATCGACTACTGAAATAGATGAAACCAGGATTATACAAAGACTCCTTACTATTGTATTGGAAGTGAGGGATATTATTAAGGACCTTAAAGAAGCAATGAAAACTATCTATCTATGGAAACTACCTCCTCTCCTGTCTCTGGTGACTTCCTGTAAATGATACGGGGTATGACTGTTTGGCTACAACTAAAGGGATGTTGGGTCCCCTTTATCTATAAATGCTCTTCTGTTGGCTATGATCAGCAAATATCGGCTCTTATCTCTATCAATATTTTTAACTCAGATCTAGTGCCGTAGGAGGAGTGTACCAGGCCGTACTAAAAAGGGTGCAATACGCGTACTATTCTGGACATATTTTCGTAGGGAAGCTCTAGGGTCCAGGTAGCATATATAGGGAGGTAAGTGTTAAAACTGGGGTAGTATATACAATCTCTCCCGGGATGGCACTATGCGCAATTAACAATGACTATATGTGTAGTTTATGAATTGATTCTGCGAGCAGCTTGTGCATGGTAATATTGTGGATATGTTAAGCGATACCTTTTAGCCAACAAAAGTATAGATTGACTTATCTTTCATTTTATGATTATATGCCATAATTAGCAGAAGCACCAGCAGTATTTGCCAATAGTTGATCATTCCCATAGGGGAAGCCAAGAAGTGGTATCTAGTAATTGTTGCTGGGTTGGAAATAGTCATTGTAAGAGATAGGGTCCGTCGAGAGTCAATAATTGTCAGGAGGAGGTTGTCCTTTTAAATAGCCCCCCAATCATTGGAAGTATCATAGCCAGGAGGTCATCATTGTGAGCCGGTCAGCCGAGAGACATTCACTGTCGATTTTCAGTCAATCCAGATTTGTGTCGATGCACTCGATCCAAGAGGCGATGCTTGTACTCAATGGCTGGGTTATTTTACTCAAATGCTTTTATTCTATCGATGACGGTATTTAATTTCCGGTACTCCATGCAGCCGATGCCAGGAATCTTTGCCGCTACTCGACCCAAGATTTCTAGTCGCCGCTAGGTAGTCGATTCGATAGTCACAATTTTAAGTGCCGTTGGCAATTCACAATGGCAATGGCGCTGGTAAGAGAAGAAAAGGAATAAACAATCTATGCGATGGCAAGAGCTAAGCAATGGGGATGAATCGATGGGGAATATTCAATGGGAATAATCCAATAGTCTATGCGTGTCAGCCGATACTCCATCAGTCACAGAAGGTCTTAATTACTACTAACTAGTTGATACATCCAGTTGCCAATGGGAGAACATACCCCACCACTGCGTACCAGGAGGTTCCACAGTGAAGGGAAATAATCAAGGATACATGATGAGTGATGAAGTTACACAATGAGCTTCAAACAATGAGGTTTACTTTATGAAGGTTACTCAATTAGGTCGATGCATGAGGTTCAATTAGGTTCGATTACTCGATATGAGGTTATATGAGGTTACACAAGAGATCATATTACAATATGCATGAGGACACAATGGATGATGATGACACGTAGCTGTTGATGACACAATACTATGACAAACGCTATCGCATGCCACGAGAAGAAGAAAGAGGAAATAATATGAATATTAAGATGAACGAACCTCAATCCCCACCGGGCACTAGATCCGAGTAAATACACTGGATGCATACTGCCCTAGCCGAGGCAGAAATAAACTCATTCACACACGGTTTATGCCAAGATTTTATTCATTATGGTCAATTTACGTCAGCCGAGAGAACATACAATTAGAGATGCTGGTAGTACTTTTATATGCCAGGTGGTCGCTCCTGATTCACGCCTTCGATACCCACGATTCCACGTCCTCAATACCCATGATGTTGATAACTTCGCCCCCTATTTGGTTATTTTGATTGCTACCACTGGAAAATGACCCCGAAGCATGCCGAAATAAGCTACCATAGAGATGGACAAGTGAATTGTTGTGGGAGATGCCGATAGCCCAGTTGACAACGAGTGTACCACGAACAATTGGCAGTGGACAACCAGTGGTTTCACGATAGCAAATTTGAACACCATGAACCCGTTTAAGTGGACCATGAAACAGTGATAGTGGACACCAAGTTGACTACGACGAGTGGTTTAGCAAGAAAAAGCCGAGGTCAAAACAACGAACCTACCTGGTGAACACCAACCAGTGGTGAAATTGAGTGGGTCGTGGGTGAGCAGGAGCTAAGTGGGTGGATTACAATATTTTGAGGTTTATATATGCTGCATGGTGTCAAGGCACGAGGTATCTGGTACATTTACGGTGAGGTCTTATCAGGGACGGGACCATTAGTCAGGACAAGAGCAAGTCAGTATGGGTTACACCTATGGAACCAGATTGATTGCTTATACCCTTATCATGAATGCAGGGGGTTCAATTGAGAATAAACTCCCCCAGTCATTGAGTGAGTGAGTGATGAATAAGTGGAAAACCTTTGATCACAAGTATAAAACATGTGCTTGAGAGAGACACAAGTGGGTTAATCATGCCGAGCTTTATATATATGCATGGG
Organism: Pseudotsuga menziesii; assembly: GCA_001517045.1. Lineage (NCBI taxonomy): Eukaryota > Viridiplantae > Streptophyta > Pinopsida > Pinales > Pinaceae > Pseudotsuga > Pseudotsuga menziesii. The sequence goes on along the minus strand of LPNX010490288.1, from coordinate 202,715 downwards.
TTCTCAGGACAGGATTAACCAGTATGGGTCCACTTTGGAGAGTCAGGATGATGGGAGTAAAAACAAAGGGCCTGCTTTTTTATAACCTTCCCTTGATATCCTCCGGGGGCCATGCCAGTGAGCAATTGGAATTAAACAGCTCTCTTCTCTTTTGGGAATGATGTTGATGCAAATTAGGGTCATCCTTGTGTTGTTGGGCCTAATGCTTGAGCTGGAAATACTGGTTCGACTGGTGCTTATGGGAAGACTGTTAGGAATTATGCTTCTTTAACTGCTCATTGAAATGATCCTTCAACAACTTATGGAGATACTTTTCCTGCTTGGGCTAGTACTTTTTACCCACGTTTGGTCGTTCTGCTGATTCAACTGCTGCTGATGGTGGGAATCCTGCTCCTGATACTGATTCTTTAAATAATTCCATTTCACTTGGTGTTGGAACTACTCCCGGTTCAACTGGTTATGCCAAGAATAATAATATTGATTCAGCTGGTGATTTCATTTCAACTTATGATGCAAATGCTCTTGGAACTGATCCTGGGAATGAGGACCCTTTAAATGGTTCAATTGGTTGGGCCGCTTCAACTACTCTTGGAAATGACCCTAATAATGATGCTCTTAGAACTGATCCTGGAACTGCTTATTAAAATAATTCCATTTCGACTTATGCTTCTTTAAATGATCCTAGAACTGAAGCTGGGAATGAGGCTGCTGCTCGGACGGTTCCAGATGTTGGTTCCACTGGTGTTGCTTGTCATAGTGCTGCTCTTGGAACTGTGGTTCAACAACTAACTGGTGATGCTTGTCATTCTACCGCTTCGATTGCTGCTTATGAAAATGACCCTTCAACTGATGCTTTATTTTCATGATCTAGGAAATAATCCCGGTAATAATGCTCCTTGAACTGGTGATGCTTCTGGTGGGGCAGGGTACTTTTAATTGTGGAACAGGGTCATGCTATCTTGGGGTGTAGTTTGCTTGTACTGATGAGGGGACATGCTTCTTATGGGGTGTGTCTTTCTTTGTCTATTGGGGGATTCGTCTCTTCCGCTGGAGTGTGTGCCAAATCTCCTAATGAGGGAGGTACAAACTAGGGGATAATCAGGTAAATCCCTTCCCTCATCCTGGGTGCAATTAAAATAAAATCCTGGTGTTCTGCGGAGCTCGGAATAATAAATGAGTGAACAGGCCCAATCTTAAAATAGTAAATAGGATAGAAATAAAAGCAGTAGGCAAGCATTGGTTCCTTCTAAATAGAAATATATGAAAATGATCCTATACATCATTGCTATATTTCCCATAACATCATTCAAAATTAAATAATGTGGTGATAGATTGGATTTTCCAAATAGAACCTAATGATTTATAATCTCTATCCATCCAAACTGTTATTTGTGACCTACCTAATCCAAATGAATGAATGAATTGGCATAGAGTATCAAAGTATAAGGCGATAATATCAATACGGGGAGTAAGATCAATAAGAATAGGTCTTACTCGAGATATAAGGTAGGAAGTTGAAGGCGGGCAGGAAGATCTCAGCGGTCAGTCGGGATCAGGCACAAAGAGATATATTCTCAAGCAGGTAGAAAGATTGCGATCAGCAGTCAGCAACAAGGTATCAATTAGGAGGGATGTTAGAACCGATAGTCCACAGGGAGAACCTACCTTTTCTTGATTGCTGCTCGCTTGTCCTCTCTCTATTGGCAGTCGTTCATTCATTCGTTGTACCGCGCCCCAACTCCAACTACTTAATATAGTGGAAGAATTTGGTTTACTGACCTGCGATAGCGAAGAAGGTTATCCTCCCCTCCCCTAGGGAGGGGCCTTCTTATTAGCCAAAATTTTATTCACCCGTATTCTTTGTTGATTCACCACCCAATAAAGAGAGCACAGCTGCTTATTGGGGGGGTGGCCGCTCCACAAGCAACTGATTTATGTCTATCTTGAAAAGAGAAAGGAAAAGTAACCAACAACCAATACATTCATTGTGGGTGATACACTCTGCAGGGCTGATAAAGAAAGAGCCCATTGCTATAAAAATAAATAATAGGAAAAAGTGAATGTCCAACAGCGCTAGTTAGTGTGGAAGGGTAAATTCAACTGAGTTTCCCTGGGCTAGCTTTTATTTAAGTGGAATATCTAGTTGTTGCAAGGAATTTATCAAGCAAGCCTTGGAAAAAGAAGTGAAACTAACTCTGTTCCATTGAGGAAGGAGTTAGGTCGTTGTACCGGGAGCAGCCAAGCTGTTCTGGTAATTGTTGATGATATGAAGTGAGTTGTTAACCTTTAATCCTATGGGAAATGATAACCTAGCTTTTTAAAAATGTTTTATAAACCTATGCTCTCACCTGCTTGTCTATATATATGGGAAGCCATTATAGATAGCAAGGGCTATTCCCAGTTGAGGAGATCAATGTGTAACCCCTTAAAATTAAATAAATGGCATATAGTCATTCAAATTGTCTATGTTGGGCATGATCCAGACTTTTAAAACTCTCTCCTACTATTTAGTTAGAGGCCCCTCCAGGTCCTTGATCTCCTAGCATCCGACTGGATAAATCCCATCCCATTTGTCAGTTTTATATATCTGAATATTTCATTTATGGGGGTCCATTAGGATTCAAAAGTTAATTTCATCTATATGAACCATATGCTTTTATAAGTTATCCCTCGGTGGAAGTCAGTACCAGTAGAGGATGCATGCATACTAAACACATTCATACATGGAGTAAGGGGTCAAAGCCTTGTTTTACTACTCCTGAGGTTCTAAATTTGCAAGTTATATATGGTTGGTTATAATGGATATGGCATGGTGAACGAAGGAAAACCCTACGGCCTGTCCCCCCCCCTAGTATAACACCCCATTGAGAGCAATGGTTTTATAGATGGAGCATGCGAATGTATACTTTTACCGTTGTTCCTGCTGATGTGAGGTAGTTGGAGTTGAAGCTTCGGGACCTGCTATTTGGTTATACTAGTAGCTGGGGATCCCATTGTGGGGTGTGTGTGTGTGCGGCTGTGTGTTCTATAGATTGATTTATAGCTTGGAATAAAGAATAAGATGGTAAAGCCCTCTTGCTGGACCCTAATAGAGTATACACTTCCCTTTTGTGGTACGCTTGCTCTCATGGTCCCTCACGGTGGTTTTCCCTTCCTTCCCCCTTCGTCAGTAACCATGAAGAATAAGAGCAACAATAAGCATGTATAATGTATCCATCTCTCACCAGACCAGACCTTACGTTCTTTAACCTTGACTCAATGACCAAGCAAGACCAGGAGATATTCGCTCATATAAGCTATCCTCCTTACTCCAAAGCTTATTCATCTCACTCAATCATTGAGGCCTCTCAGGAGGTCTACTCTATGTATTAATTTAAGCAGCACATGAATGAACAACCTGGTCCTATTTACTTTATATTACCGATGGATTACTTACTATATTAACTCTGAGCATTCACTAGCGTTCGACCACCGCCAAAAGGAGGATTTGCTTTAGTAAACCTGCATTTTATAAGGTTTTTAAATATGATAACTAGTAAATTTAATAAGAAAAGGTGGTATATTGAGTAGCTGGTTCATTCCCCCATTACAGACCTTTAATTGGTGGGTCACTTTCTGAATGCAAAGGTGCCCAGTAATCAAAAAAGGATTTATGTCATAGTATAACTCCCCTTTTACATCGACATCTTGTAGGGGCCTTAGGAAATAGTTGAGGCATTTGACCGAGATCCATAGTTAGCAGTTTCACTAGCATCTCGCGTCATCCTAGCTTTTTCGTAAACCCTTGCTTTATTTCTGACTTCCCTTAATATGTAGACTCATGGTAAGGTCAGATAAGGTCTGGTCAAGTCTGGTCTGGGAGGAAGGGTAGGTCAAGTCAGGAAAGGTAAAGGAAGGTCTACTAAGGTCATCAGGAGCAACCGGATAGGTCCCTTGATCATAACTGCTACTTTTTTTGATAGTAAACGTTAGGCTTAACGCTACTACACCGAAGCTAGTTTAACCCGAGATAGTGAGTGAGTTACAAAAACATACATTTGAATCTTCTGCTGATGCTGCTGGATGAAAGGTGCAGCCATAGGGGACGGATGATGTAGCCTCCAGTGTGAGGTGGTAGCACCCATTCCCCTCACGCCTTCTCCACCCATTACAAGTTTACAACTGCCCGAAAGAGGAGAGGAGATATACCCTATTGTGACTCCATACCTGATATAAATAAAATAAGTCTGAACCACCAGACCTGAGGGAAGTCCACATAACTGGCCCAGAGAAGAAATAAGTAAGTATAACATAAAATTATATATGTTAACCAGACCTCGTTCACCTTACCTGAGATAGAAGCTCCCCAAGTTTACAATTGACAAGATAAGATATTGTGATTAAGCTTACCAAGTTTTACCAGAAAATAGATGGCCCCAAAGTTAACAGTAGATGACAGATTAGTCCGCTAGATAAAGGAATAATCTTTCTGCCTTGCTTGAGATATCAATTTTTTATACCTGTCCGTCTCTCTAGCCCAAATATCAATTAAGACACGGACGGATCTCGATTCTTGCAAACTGGAGACAATTAACTTGACAGAGTAAGATTCTTTGATCCTAGACCCACCCGAGATTATGATTTGCTTTACAAGAGCAACGAACAGTAAACCTGGTATGGGATCTTCTCGATTGATACCCATATCGATCTTTATAACAACCAGATCTATCTCTCTTAGATCTTCAATATTGCCACCTGCCTTGAGAGAAAGGCTCAACCTCATCTCTTTAGTAAACCCCGGCTGCCCTCCGAGGGTGCAAGTATATAAAAGCAAGAAATCCACATCAATTTATGAATCTACATGAAATCAATATCCATTTCCACATCCAAATCCACTGGGGAAGTCCTTGCCTAATGTGCTAAGCATCCTTTCTTTTGGGTATGTAGGCTGAAAGGGGACTTACTTTTTTCTCTGTCAGGTATGTGGTTACATTCAATATACTTTATCGTAAACATGTACTGGGTTATAATAAGTAAGGATAATCAGTGCACCTAACACTGAAACTACCTAACCTACCTCTCAGGCTAACAAACTGACTAGCCTGAATGCCACTACCATACCAGTGTGAATGAAACGACCTATCCCTTCCTCCCTGGCTCTAGCTCCCAACCAAACGTGATAGCAGCAACGGCACTAAACTTAAAAGAAAATTATTCTATACAACAAATTATAGATAAACTTCTGGAAATGCCAATTTTAAGTAATAATAAATTAATATGAGTCCCCTGATGAGTGAGGGAGATAATGGCCTCGACCCTCCCAAAAATAATAATTATATAACGGCCAGAGGGGACGGAGACGCCCCACCCAGCGTGAGGTCATATCCCTAACTCAATGGAACACAATGGCGTTCCTATAGCACCAGCACATAGAGCAATAGCCATACTGCCATATAGAAACATACATTGTCATACACAATAAGCACCCAGTTTCTCCCACTAATTATATATATATATATAATTAACCCATTTAGGATGAACATATGCCATACACATAGATACATTCAGGTCAGGGAAGGCGGCTGGTAGGGTAGTATATTCAAGGAGAGGAGCTATATATTTACATTGCATAAAAGAGGCGGGCTAGGTTGAGTCATTAACGCAAGTAAGGGAAGTTATTTAGTGTCAGCGTGAGGTAGGAGCATTCAAAATCGCGACATCACTGAACACTTAGGAACCGTTAGGTACTACCTCAAATTTATACTATGAACATGTTAAATGTGGATACACCCGTAGAGAATCAATCATGCATCATACACTTTAATTCATGCTATTCAGGTATTCCAGGAGGTTTTCATTGACCGTGGTTACCGAGTAGAAGTCAAAGTGAATTGCTTTCTTTTCTATAGTGGTCATAAAGGCACTTAACTGCATTCATTAAGAGGTGGTAAATTTATTATATAAAAGGTGGAATCTGGCAAGACCTTAAGAACAACCTAATAAGTTGGTAAATTAATTGCATAAGGGTAGTCTTATCCAGATGATAGAGAGTTTGAACCCACCCTCGCCCTCGTCCCTCAGGCGAACGATTCATACCCTCATCACCTCCGGGTCCTCATTAAACATCTTTGTCTATAAAAATGAATCCTTTAGGGAAGAAAGACAATAATTTATAATTGGCACATGAAAGTTCATTTTATTCCTAATGAAAGATATCCTTTCATGAAGGTTATCTATAATTTAAGGGATGCCACTGCTCATTCCCAGCTGATAGCCAACCAATTGGTCAGTCCCAGTTGTCAAAAAGTTTATTTCCGATAAGGACAACTTGGTTGCTTGCTTTTCTAGACTTGCACTCCGGTAGACTAGTGAAGCCAGGGTAGTATTCAAGAGGGGTGATCCCACCAACTACATCCAACATCTCCCAATAGGGGTGGAACACGGATGGACAAATGAAGACTAGAAAGAAAACCTAGACCCTTGAACCCGCCAAGAAAACCTCGAACCTAAGTATTTCTTGGGTGGAGGGGCAGAACGACAGGGAAGGGAGTAGCGGAGCGGAGCAGCAATAAGGGTGGACAGGCTTATGCATCCAGCTGGGAAGGATGGATAAAGAGAAAATAATTATTAAGTCTAGGTTGCAAGCTCCCCCTTGTATTGTTAAGGGGAGAGAGCTAAGTTATCAACATATGAGAGAGAGGTCCCCCACCATAGGATACCCGTTCAAAAACCAGACCCCGTTCATCATCAACCGAGATAAAGAGTTCCCCATAAATAAACTAAGACCTCTATTACGGAACAATGGAACTTGAATAGATGTAAGCAATGACGACGCGTTACATATGATAATTTAAAATTTGAGGATATCGTACGCCATTTATAGCAAATAACCAGTCATAACCAGTCAGAGATAGTCGTAGCAGGAGCCAGTAGTCATAGTAAGTCATAGTCATAGTCATAGATCATAGTCGATCTTTACCGCCGATCATAGCCAAGCATAACCAGAAGGTAGGTCATAGTTGTGGACGTACGGCTTGGTAAACCAGCTTTATAAGCCTTCCCCTCACAATGCTGGCTTTTGTGAGCAGTACATAGGCTAACAATGCTAACATCTATTATGTGGGCAGCCCCTGGTATCAGTCTTTACCTAATGGGAATTAGCCCAGTATCATCAGTGTATCCTTCCAATAAAAAACTATCAGCAGCTCGCAACTGGCTCTTTACTTCCTATCCCACCCTACCAATCGATATTGTAGCAAATATTCTTTCACATAATCCAAAGGTAATTAATTTTTCTTCATAGATTTATTGCCTGCTTGCGTGTCCTCTTATACTAACATCTTAATCAAATATGGATATCACGTACCGATATACCCCTGGATCCCTTCTTAAACTCTGGTTCCACCTTTGAAAATAATGGACAGTTATCTGCAGTGAACTCTACTATATAACCTTATGCCATAGTTTACACCCTGAAATCCACTGTATGGGTAAGCTTATGGTCTACCCAATGGATTACAATCAGATTCCCAACAACATTCCACCACCCTACCATCCTTCTTTATCGATTTCTATATTTTTGGTGCCTCTTAAAGTCACTTCAGCAACTTTTGTAAACTCACGAGGAACTTAATAAATAAAAAAATCCCCGCCTGCTTGGATAAAACTATATAAAATTATGTTTTAACTCCGTTCAACCTTTTCATCCAAAGTCGGGCACGGTCAGTCAGAAATGGTAATTCATTTCCATCAGCAGTTGGACATGGTCAGTCGAGCCCAGTTATTATTACCATAAGCAGCGGAACCTGCCTAATTCCTGGCAGAAATTGAAGTTACTGATCCCCTTAGGAGTAGGGGAGGCTAAGGAGGAGGGAGGGCCAAGCATGATTCCCATAGTCCACAAGAATTGGAACACGTTAATCCCATCATCATTGGAACCACCGACCTAATTCTAATTTGGAGCATAGTGACTTCCTCCCTTGATTGAGCAACGCTTACACCGGTTGAGGAATAATTAACGTAGTGTTTGGACCTTAACCCTCCTTCCTCAGGGGAGCGTGAAGTACCTCTCCCTGTCGATTATAGCGAGCAGTGGAAACTCAAGGACACAGTTAACCTCCCTGTACAATGCCTACCTCACTAGATTGGATTGATAGATAGAATAGAACTGCCTGATAGCTGCTTCTCTGTAGACCCGGTCTATTCTCGACCTCCTTTACCTTTACACCTTCCTGAATGCTGATACCACTGCTTCGACCGAAGACCTGAGAACTAACCCACCCATCTTCATCGACCGAACTGTCTTCATCGAACTTACTGCTGCCTTCTCTCGATTGATCATTCCCCGTCGATCTATTGATAACTTATGGTGATGCACTTTAGGATGGGGCTAATAACCTCGAAACAGTGGGCACACCCAAGCGCTCAGTGGAACCTGATGCCCTCAATTATACCTACCTGCCAATAGATATATTACTGCCCTGATATATCTTGCTAACTTACGACTAAGAACTTGACAGCTGCCTTCAGCGACTGACCCAACCATCGAAGAGCTTGGCAGAACGCTTCGCTCAACTAAACCGACCTACGAGACTTCGAACTGACTTACTACCTGAGATAGATCTTGTTGCCTTCCTCATCCCGCCTAATGACTTCATGCTGAGATAGAACTTGCTGAATGACCTCCGACGAAGGAAGACCAATTCTGCTTCGCTCGACAAGAGAGAGCACCAAACGTTCGAACTTAACATCTGAACACATCAGGACAAGCCTCCCTTGCAACCATCATTACACTTGCACCCATTGTTACACAGTTAACCCATCACCACCACACCTTATAACCACACTAGACATTTACACCCATGAAGACAGACCTAGGGGCCTACATGCTATCTCCGTAGCTAATAGGTTCGTCTTGGAATCACTTAGTGGATGGAATTTATTTCGGTTTGAAATAAAGGTAAGGAATTATCATAGTGCCCTACCCTATTGATCTTCTTGATCTAAGAAATAGTTTGGGCATGACTCTATCAGCCAAGATGAAGCAGTAAAGAAAGTCAAGGTTAAGGTTTAATAGCATGCCATCCACCATACTGTTAGGAAGAGGTGATCTTTATTGAGTAAGTGATCAAGGCTCAACATTTTCGTGAACCAACCAACAACCAAACAACACCCCTTGCTTCAAGCAGGAATGCTCCATAGGTACAGCATAACCCCCCCTTTCAATTAATAAACCAATAGATACCCAGGAAGGGGAACGAATGCCCCAAACATTTTGCGAGCGTTGGATTGGATAGATGGAAAGGATTCAACATAGAGCGCTTTGGGTGGGATGGATACAGTCAGTGCCTAGAAGATACGATGAGTGATATAACTCCTGTCATTCAGTGCAGGAATGATGCTCTAGTCATAAAATATACTCAGGAAGACTGGGGTAATAGTTTTGGGTTACACATAGATCGGGGTAAGGCGGAAAAATAAAAGAAAGGAGAGATAAGCTTATCTTATTTCTACGAGTTACTTCTATGAGGACTGCGGGGTGTGCTACTTATTTGAATGCTGCCGGGAATGATGATGCTACTAGAAATAATTCCGGTTCAACTACTACTTGTGCTGCTGGGAATGCCTCTGAAGGAATGCCACCTTTCCTTCCCGAATATACCAACTTTATAGATAGGTCCTTAAGGTCTAGAAGCCACCCTGAATTAACCAGTTCTTCTCAGGCCAGGAGTCCCCAAATAAGACTCTAAATCCTTACTATAGAATGCCTAGTTTTTGTGAATGTAAACCCTCTTTAAGGAGGGAAAAGTTGATACACCTAACACTTACTCTCCCCTATGAAGACGCAAGACCCGAACAATAAGAGGGTTTCACTCAAAATGTTATCTTCCCCTTCTGGCTGGAATAGTTGATAAAAGGGTGCTTTATATCGTAGCGAACCTCCCCAAATGATTCATCTCGTGCAGTGATTGCGAACTCGTACAAGGTCCTTGGCCCTTTCTTGAATAACCTCAAAGAGTTAGAGGGAATATATGAAAGGTAGGTCTGAGGAGCTCTGCTAAGGTCAGGATCTTGTAGGTCTGTCTATAACATGTTAAGGGCGTGGGCAGGGTCAGTTCATTACCAAGAACGCATTGAAGAGAAGGCTACACTGAAAGCACGTAAAGGGCTGTCCTGAGTGACAACATGTAGTTGGTGGTGGGAGTTAGGGGTGGGAATTTATTTATTTGTCCATCCGTTGTGACTGAATAACCTAAAACAACGGACCCATAATTCACCAGACCGCTTTCCCCAGTAAATTAACATCCCCCATTCATTCACCCATTATTCCCCGCATACCCAAACACTTCAAACAATGCCCAGCATTAGGAAACAAAGAGGAGGATACCGCCACTCAGGACACGGTTTCCAAGTGTTTGAGGTGGTCACTAGGAATAGTGATTATTATATTGGTCAATAGATTAGATGGGAAACATCCTCATAAATGGCGCTAGAGGGTACAGATCATTTTGTCTCCGAGGAGGTTTGCTACTGGTCGAGGGCACTAAACGACAGAGGTAGTGTCTGCAAAGGTGTGCAGCTTCACACTTTCCATAATAATTTTGATGGTGGTTGATCATATCATTTTCCCCTTGTTGCTTATTTATATTGATAACAAAGATTTACCCCATGGTTTGAATGATCACTAGCACTTGCCTACTTGAGTGGTGATAAAAATAGAGAGACCAAGCAAAGGAGCACTTCTCAATCACGCTTGCCTCCTTTCTTTGTTTTAGGCTCCATGTTACTATTTGTTGGGTGGGGGCCCCTCCTTTTTTCCTTTCTAGAGCACACTCATACCTGGTCAATTTTCTAGTGAAAATGTGGCCTATCCCAGCTCATTAAACCAGATAGCTGGCGAGAGATGCTCCAACACCTTACTTAATCCTTCCTATGAATCCTAGCTTTACTATTTCCCTTAGTTGTATCAGCAAGAAAGAGAGGACCACACAAAAAATCAAGAGAAGAATAGCCTAATTAAGCCCCCTGCACACCCGTATCAACCAGCCGTACTATACAGCACAGCCAAAACATGATAGACCACCCACCAGAATAATATCCATCTTATAAAAATAAATCCCTAGCTCTTATATCCCAGCCAGCGAGCATCAATCCAAGGTTTAATCAACTAGCCTCGGGTTAAACTATCCTCCATCCCTCCTCGGTGTACCTATTCCAGCAAATACCAGCAAACGGCTCGTATCCCACGGGCCCTAAAAGAAAAAGATCCTAATCTGGCCTGTCATAGTGCGACTCCGTTAAAAGGGTAATATTCATAGCAGACCGATGGAGGATTTCTTCTTGGATGTCTTCTCGTAGGTTTTGGAACCGATGGATGATGCTAAGTACTATGCACCTGCTTTTGGGGGTGATGCACCTATTGATGAGGATAATGCAACAGAAAAGTGATAGTCTCCAGTAGTTCCAGTATTGGAAGGGAGGTCAATGCTTGATAGTAATTGATTTACTTTATAGCCCACATAGTATAGGCGTTCCCACGAACGGACAACAGTTATCTTCCACAATAGGTTAGCCCGCCGGCAACAGGCAGGCAACATCTGCCAAATGCTATACCCACCACACAAGGCACAGCATGGGAAGAAGCTATGGAACGAAAGCCCCCCCCCCCGAGCAGTCTGTGTCATGCTTCCTGAATGCGGGAGAATGGGTCAAAAATTGGAAAATTTATTGATTATCTTAAATATCGTCAATTACTACTCCTCATCCATTAGTGACCACTTAACAAAAACACTCTGTATAATTTGACTATCTAACAAGCATCAGTTGTACCTCAATATATCTTTCTATCTGCTGATATGGTGTCAGTGCTGGTTAAATGGGTTAACTGTGATATGATGGGAAGGCAGGCAGGAGGTTGAGAGAGAATATAGGTAGGGAGATAGATCGATCAAAGCAGGTAGGTTAAAATAGCATAAGTTTCATAGTGGGCTTGAGGTTTTCGTCCCTATCTCTTTTGGGTGGGAAGCTTCTCCAGGTGGATAGTTCAATTAGATAGATCAAGGTGATCATTAAGTGGAGAGATCTAAGGCAGGTGATAAGATTTATAACAGCATAAGTCGAACCGACATTCTTTCCCCCAGCATTATTTCCATAATCATTCAGATACGGTCATTCAGACACGGAATTCCCATAATTCCAAGCAGCAACATCAATCGAATCTGGAGCATAGCAACTTCCTATCTCAGAACAATAAAGGTAGGACGAGTAGGGGAGTAGAAGTAGGAGGGAAGATAATGCCCAGCACACAGATCATCCCAAGCAAGGTGCCACATAGTAGGCTTACAAATGTGTGAGGTGGTACTGATTAAGAGTAGCAATTGATGCTATTGATTTATATATAATTCCTAGCCCTCCACTATTTAGTTGAACGGCTCGTTTCTTCACTCCTTGTAAAAGTGGAAATATTGAAGAAAGAGTTAGAATGGGGCTGGGCCTCACATGAATGACTATCTATTATAGGGAAACCAATGTCACTAGCTGCAAACATCTGTAGCTGCTTTCGCACCTAACCTCATTTTGAAGGGTTGATTCTAAGAAGTAAGTTAGAAGGGTTTATCGAGCTAGCCTAGTATGATGGTCCCTTAGTGAGTCAGATTATTATTACGAAAAGAAATTACATATAGTAATTGGTCTTGAAAGGTGAATCAAGCAAGTAATGAATAAGGATCCAATTTTGGTTGATCCATAAAATTCAGAGGCGGCAGGGTACCAACTCTAATGCTTACTTGGATGCCTCTACATAACGGGTATTACCACTTGTTGACCAAATTTATACAGTAGCTAGGACCAACGTTATATAGAAGTACATACCAATCTTTAGAGGACTTGGTGACCGCTTTCTAAAACCTATGCTTCGACCCAGTTGCTTCCCTCTAACCAAAGCCTCATCGTCTAAAGGGTACTAACTTCACGCTCGAAATCCCACCTTGCAAGGCTCTGGTGTCATTTACCCTAGAGACGAGGTGTCACAATACCCTCTCGCTCGACTCTGGAGTGAAGCGCCTATCCGACCAGGCTTGGCGTACTGAGTTATTGAGTTTAACGCATCGGTCCTTTTTAGCAGTACAGGATTGATGCCTCTCGTATTTAAGGCATACCTAGTTGGTAGGTATTTATACATATAGGATTAAGAAGAAGGGGAAGAGAGAAATAGGAGATTCTCCCTTCCTTTGTTGCTGGAGATATGAGTTGCGAAGCGGAAATATTTTCAATCGAATCTCTGTCCGTGATGCTATGAACTATCTATGAGCTTATCCATTTATTTCTTTTTCCCCACCACATACCTCTTCCTTATTGGGAATAAATATATCCGTTGCTCTAGGGTGACCGCTTCACCCACAATGTTATCCATCAAGAGAATCAATAAGTGTTGGTGCGCTCCTCTCTACCAATGTAGGCTGGTGCATATGGAATTGAATGTGGGTAAGCATGGATGGGATAAATTAGAATGCAAATTTAACAGAATGCTGACATAAAGCGAACTGGGGAATATGGATATGCAGGTAAATTAAATAAAGAAAGGTGACATGGGTAGATTCAACAGCAGATCTGGGATACGTTTCAGTTAGTCGACTTGAGAAGATGGCATTATTGTGGGAGATAATATAGAATCCGAGACTATGTATGATAGGTTAACATTTACTTCATAGGCCACCCTTCTTTCCTTAATTTACACAGTCGTTGGTGCGATAAGCTGAGCCATGATTCCTAGGACCTGCTGGAAGCCGTGGTTGGCTAATCGACATTGGATTCAAATAACCTCTTGTTGATAGGCCTCCCACAAACAATAAGTGGCGGAAGCGGATCGCAAAGCCCAAAATATTGGTCAGCTGAGGCGAAAGACCCTGCCGTGGGTGATAATGATTTTATTACTATTCTTTAAGACGCATTCAACAACTATCTTTAATCTTGCTAGCTCAATATAGATATAGATATGTCTACTCCTTCTACTTCTCCTCCTTTTGACAGAAGGGCGCTACCAACAAAGCTCTTTGACCCTTTCTAATTTACCAGGCTCCTTTGTCGTAACTACTCCTCCCCGGAATAATATTTGAAGCAAGGCTCTTTCTTGGAACCAGGGCCTCTATCCTTAGGGTTCCTCAATGAACAAAGCTACTATTTTTGTTTGACTTAAATGGGCTCCTAATCAAGTATCAAGTGGCTTATGTTCCGTTCTTTATGTTGGGGTTGGCGGAATGCGAACAGACTTCCTCAAACTAAAAGCATAAAGTGTTTAGTAGCACAAATAAATATCAATGATAAGACATGAAAGTGAGGAGTGTTTATCTCTCCGCATTGGGCGAGGAGCAGAGCAACAAAAGAAATATAAAAGTTGGGCCATCGGACCAATAATATACACTTGTGAAGCATGGAATGAAGAAGATATGTATGATAAGTTTCTAAAGAATATCCCCATATCTATAAAGCTTTAACCAGGGGGGTGTCTCACGTAAGTAGGTGTGGAGGGAAGCTAAAGAATAGCAGACATATTAAGTATATAAAGAGTAGTTCAATCCATCCCATATCGAAATAGGCATCAAGTTGGGGGCTGACACCCACGTCGGGTTGGTCCATGTAATATAATTTATTATATTAATACTAGTCTTAGCACCAAATCAATTTAGTGATCACCTGAGTCATACCTGTTGGTCGATGATTCCGATCTAACTTACCCACCTTGATTTTTTTTGGCCAAGTTTATATTTGGAAAGATGTTTTCTCCATGAAAGAGAGGCTCCTAATAGCTATATCCCACATTAGTGATCCCTCTCCCTGGTGTTTGGTAGGCATCCAGATTATATAGTTTAAATATGTTAGCACATTTAGATGCATGGATTGACATTAATGTAACGTGATCAACAGGAATGATTCAACATGATTCATAGATGCATTTTCCCATTCATCAGAAGTGGGTCATCAGGAAAGCGCCTAAAGGTGGACGATAAGATGGGTCTAGTCGGGCGCATAGATCCTTCTGAGCAACGAAGGTAGTTAGAATACTGGGCGCATCCAATCAATAGTCGGGCTTGAACAAACATACTTATTTGTAGAACAGGAGATAGGGGCACTGGTCACAGTTTGGATCAGGGGAGGGGGTCTAGCTATGCGAACCGGTTGCACCTATGGATACAGACGTCGTAGCTAGGAACCTTCTATCTAAAGGAATCCACGGCCTTAGCCACAAGTTCCTCGATCCCAACCATTTCATTTTCCTTAGGGAGCGGACCCCGCAACACTCTGTCACCAAACCGGAATGGAATCAACAACACCTAGCCCTACATCAGCATCGGTTGTAATTTATTCTTTTCTACACGGAATAATTCCAAGCACACATTAGTGAGTATATTATATACAGATGTATCAACTCAGGCTAAAATCACCTCATTATAAATAAAAAGGGGACACGCACTAAAATGGATTTTAGTCTTACTAAGCTAGGCCATTTCGGGAAGATTCCCTGTAGATTGGCGGGATGCCACTGTATATTTGCTATATATTTTTAGTGATCAATTGAATACATGGGTTGGCCCAGACACTCAGTTTTTTTTTGAATGGCTATACCTACCCCCCCATGCACGAGATTGACCGCACTAGAGAATAAAATGGAATCCATAACCTTTTTTGTTACTTCCTCACTGGCTAAAACCCAATAAGCTAGGTGACACCTCCCTTCCTCCCTCATTAAAATAGGATTGACCTTTCTTCCTTTGCTTAAGCAAATTTTCCACCAGTTAAGGGCCTCCTATAAGCTATCTTAACTTGTCAACTGATAGACCAGGTTTTAACTCTCTATCATATCATAACGCTACCTTTTATTTATGCATTTACCATCTTCGATAGGGGGTTGAACTCTTATCAAGACCGACGGTGTTCAATTGAGCAATACAACCTGTCTTTATTATGTCAGGGGTGACCCCACTGATACTACAGTATGATCTACCAAATTCACATCCACCAAACATGGGATGGGAAGGTACGGGACCGAGGGAGTGAGGCACAGCCATTGGATCTCCGATAGCTAGCCACTAGTAAGTGCCAGGAAGTTGAGTTAATGCACGCAATTTTAGAGTAGGGCTTCAGTAAATGCTATTTTGGACTAATATAAATTTCGTTCAGGAACCCATTTCATCCAAACCCATAATGTTTCCCCCAAAAGGTGATAGAACGCGCCTGTCCCTACGGGACAAGGACTCTGTTTGTTTATTTTTCTAAAGTTAGGGGCGAGGGGAGTCTGCCGACAACCTAAAATATCAATCTTGGTTGGGCTACTTGGCTTGGATACTTGACTTGGACACTCGGCTTTGCTACCGGGCTCTGTTGGGATACTAAAAAAAGGGATACTCACTTGGGATACCTGGATCAAAGCAGACAAGAAAGTTGCTAGGAACTGAATTCACAAAAATTATCCCCCCTATCCTCGACAAATACCAGGATGACACACCTCATTGAGAACAAGTACCTGCCTACTCCGGGAGGGACACAAAATAAGCAGGCGGATATAAACCTTCTTATTTTAGGGTTGTTTCGCCGGACCAGGAGGGAGAGGTTGCAACAAAACCAACAAGGGGAGGGTAGGATAGTAGGGTTCTACTCTATCCGTCGAGGGAGTCAAACTGTATTTTTGTATTAATTTAAAAAATAGGGTATTTCCAAAAGTTTATCTTTGTAAATGGTTGTTACTGCTTTGGAACTCACCCTACTAGTGAAGTAGGGTCCCCCATTCTTAAGGGCAGACACCGACTCCAATTATAATATGGGAGATTTTCCAACCAATAATAAGAGTAATTGTCTCAAGTTGTTATTCTAAGTGTGTTACCACCGCCTTTAGAGATACCTTACAGTCCTCCAGTTCATAAGAGGGTCTGAGCTGGTTAGGCTAGTCCAGTTCAATGGGCTTTCACCGCTTTATTCATTTATGAAAAAAGGCCTCATTGCCAAAGCTTGTTCCTATATACAAAGGGAGTCATTGTCACAAACACCGCATATGCAACGGATGCTTAGATATGTGCTCCAAGCCCAGGAACATTTGAAGAAGGCCGAGAAGAATTGAACTGCAATAGTTTCAGGGGTGCGAAGCAGCACTCTCTCTGACGGGGGGATAGGATAAAATATCATTTCTGCTAAGCGAACTAGATTCTAACAAGCGAGGTAAAGGAAATATAAAACGACCAGCCAAAATAAGTTGAAATGCGAGTGTTGGTTGGACTGAAGTGAAGGTTAACCACGAACAAAGGAACCTTTTTCCACTCTCGAATCAGTTACATACAGATAAACTTTTATTTTTCCTTATTGTGTA
This sequence comes from Pseudotsuga menziesii, assembly GCA_001517045.1. Taxonomy (NCBI): domain Eukaryota; kingdom Viridiplantae; phylum Streptophyta; class Pinopsida; order Pinales; family Pinaceae; genus Pseudotsuga; species Pseudotsuga menziesii. The sequence continues at coordinate 185,380 of LPNX010490288.1, read as the reverse complement.
ACCGTGTTCTGTACCGGTAAGTGAAAGGGGATAAGGTGAAAGGGAAAATTACTATTTTATCCCCGTACACAAAAGGTGGAGGTTCCTTCCGTGCGTGAACAATTAAGTACACTAACTGGATACTAGTTGTTAGTGCCTTTTTATTACCACGTTCCATGGAACGGAATGAGGTGGCGGTGATCCTACGTTTGTTACTAGTTAGACGTTAACAGGGAGCTTATTTGATTTGCGTTAACTCTCATCCACCAGAGGAGGTAGTGGGCGATTGTTCGTTATCCATTCTAGATCCAACGTTACCTATTAGACATTAACAAGAAAGGAAGGTAGTGGTTATTCTTAGTGTGTTACCCTTCTTCCCCATGTGCCCAGTTAGTTAGGGCTTTATGCCGTGTGTGAACAAATTACGGTCAACAAGGGTCACCGATAGAGAGAAGGCGGGTGAGGCTTGCCTTGAGAGATCTTGATTGATTGCCTACAGATTCAGAACATGACACAAGTTGGCTTGGAACAGATTCTATAAAATTGTATCAGTCGCTATTTTATTATAAAATAAATATCCTTTTTTAGTCGGTCCCAGGAGGAAGAAGAATACACTCATCGCGTATTCAAAATAAGGTATTATTCATTAATTTTTCTTTTTCAGTATGTTTCTCTACATTTTAGGTAGGGAGTCGTTGGCTGGGAGGGGATACTCGGTTGACTCCACTGCGCAGGGCTGCTTGGATACACCATTACTTGACTCGGCTCCCCGAATCAGTTTGACTGCTTGGTTGGGCTGCTACTCAATTGAGCTCATGGTAGGATAATATACTGGCTTTTATAGATACTTTGCTCAAATACAGGATAAATAAAAACGCCCGTCATTCTTGGATAAAAAAATATACATTTTGAGCGGTACAATAGAATTGTAAAATACAAAAGATTTTTTATTTAATAAACAATATACTTAATAATGTTTCCCCTAATAAGTAAGTGCCTGGTTTCATTCCACCGATGCAGTCAATACAGCCCTCGAACCTAGATCTCTAACACTAGGAACATTCTCTTTATTTGATTGAGCGAGCAATACTGAATTTAATGGACTCTTATATAGGGACTAATTGGGCATCCGGGTTAGTGCAACGTCGAGGATAGGTCTTCCGCGTGCGTTGAGGAAAGGTTTCCCGGTATTGTAATTTATTTATTTACTTGATTGACTCACTTGATTACATATTATGTAAAAGGTGTTCCCCACAACTGTAATAAGAATTTCATTTCAGGAAGTTTCTATGTAATGTAACTTAGCCTTTTATTTATATAGACTAGCTCTAGTCGCATGAGCTGCATAGACACTGGCACTCCTAGCTCTACTCTCTGTGCTTAGCCAGAGCTGTAGTGTCAGGACTCAATGTAGTTAAAATTACTCCCATTCCTTTCAAAATAGAGATAGTAAAGCTAATTGTCTTAAGCTGTATTGTCAGAACTACTACTAGTTCTTTTCGTAAGCTCTACTACTTGCTTGCCGTCCCACTACTAGCCTTTTAAAAATTGAAATAAATGATCCTTAGTTAGCACCCATTCCCTAAAGTTCACAACAAATTGAATTGAGAATCCACTATGTTTGCTTGGTTTTTTGGATGGGACATATTGAAAAACCTTATTATTTGTGACACTCTTAGGTTATTTTTCGACTACGTGTGAAGGAAAAACAATGCTAATAAAGTGAACCGTACTTTCTCCTTTTATCCATAGCTTGATCCTCTCGCAGTCATGCATTTATAAAAAATGAGAGGGAAACTAAAACGCAGTTGCCTTAGCTCAAAAAAGTCAAGACATTGAAAGTTTTAAAATAATAATAACAATGAACGGACAAAAGGCAATACTCTTTCCAAGTTGATTAAATGAAAATACTGTGGAAAATGAAAGGCCGTGACATAAATAAATATAAGGAAAATGTGGACGCACAACAAAATAACATAGACCCTAAATTGACTAGGGGTTCGTCACTTGAAATTGATAGGCTCTGGTGATTCACTACCTCTGCTCCATATCCTGCTTCGTTGACATATGGTTTTGCATTAACTCGAGGGTTTCATTGTGCCTCTGCTACATTGTAGGACCTCATTTATTAGTTTCCTTACCCAGAAATCTAAGGATGCAAGCTTCCAGAATGCATTCCCATCATGCCTATTCCCATGACGAAACTTTGATAGGGTTTAATTGTATTTTTCCAGTATTGTTGGTACTCGTAGAAATACATTTAGCACATGGGTATAAATTTATTGCATTTGTCTAACGTTCCTAGTAACAATGATATGTAATGCAGGCTTATACAAAAGTATGCACTGTTGTCCCACATAGAATTCCTATCCATATGAAATGAAATACCCAACCAAGCAACACACCTAACGATGCTCCAACACTTCCAACGTTTCTCTGCTTGTATAAATATTCCTATGCCCAATTGCCAATTGTACGAGCAGCCTTCAAACCTAGGTGGCTTACAAAATATTTTCCAATACATGTTTTCTATGTAGAATAATAAAACCTTATTAAAAAATATATATATATAGGCAAGCGAAGCGATAACCCAATGGACCACCTATAAATCCAGGCAAGCGAAGTGATAATAACCCCATTATCCAGGCGCTATTATCGATCTTCCATGCGCTATCAACCACCCTTCCTTCAACATCTCGGCTATGCTATGGGGACCTATCTGGTTGGAAGCTCCTACCCTTTCCATACCTTACTTTACCGTTCCCCGACCTTACCATCCCTTTCCTAACTACTACCATACCTTAGCAAACCAGACTTGACCCTAACCACCTGACTTGACCTGAAAGGGAAGCGATATGTATGGAACGCTCCTAACCAACAATCATATTTATTACTGGGAATTATTATTATATTTCGCTCTTAATGTTGTACCTAACACCCCTCTTTTTAGAGATTGAACTTAGTTTCCTTGGCTTGGCCCAGAGACTAAAGCCGGTATTAAGCGATATTGCCATGTTCGGTATGAGTGGAAGAGGGAAAACCAAATTTCCTGTTGATTAGTTCTGGAATCTCTATGGCTCACGTAATACTTAGTTCATTCCTAGGATAACTAGAAATAGGTTCTTCCTAGTATATTGCTTCCTTATCTGATAATACGATAGATAAATATATGATATACTCCCTCTACCAGCCTAGCCTTTGTCTATACCTACCTTTTCTGCTCTAGGCACCTTGACCTCGGTGGTAATTGTTAGAGTGCAAGGGTGGCATTTAAGAGTTAAAGGCATAAGTGAAAGAATTAGTGAAGGGGATCTCGATCCAGGTATCAATTGAAAATATCCCAGGCAGTTATCAGGTCAAGTCGCAAGTTCGAAGAAAGCAGTAAGGTAGGTCGAAGGAGTCAACAAGCGGTATCAGGCAGGAAGCAAGGTCAAAGAGATAAGTCATCAAGGTCTCGATCAAACATTTAGTCAGGTAGGAAGGTCTTAATTAGGTCAAAAGTAGGTGTCAATCTATCTCATGAGAAAGAAGCAAGGTCTCTCTCGATCAGGTCTAAGGTTCGTTGCTCTTGTCGAGCGAAGCGTTGGTTATGCCACGCACGGTCTTCATCGTAAGTATAAAAAAAGAATAGTGCAAAAGCTGGGTCGTGTAATGCTGGGCAATGAATTTTCCCTGGCTGTGTAAAACGTATTTTAAATGCAAATCTTGAAAGATAAAAAGTAACTTTGAAAATGTAAGTTGGGGTGCCACTAACGGGTGCTACTAACAGGGGCTACATAGAGGGGCTAACAAGAGGTGCTATGAATGATTATATGCCATGACTATGTGAGCGATACCATAACAACCATTCGTCAACCCACCATACGCCATAGATTATGTTTCCATGTTCCCCACCAGACAAGATATTGTGATTGAGGTTATCAATTTGCCAACAGACGAGATAGTGATTGATTGAGGTAAAGTTACCACCGACTGAGACCTACCTCCATGAAAATGCCAATACTTAGGGGCACCAAAAGCCCCAGTTAACCAATCTTAGTTTCCAACTGCCCATGGTAAATCAACCAGTGATCATCCAAGTTAGTTCCCAATAGCACTCAGTGGAGCCTTAAGCCCTATTACTAACTGCCCGAAGTGATCGAATAATGCCCAGTTAGTTATACCCAATGCAGTTATCCTTTAGCTCCCCATAGTTATTTAATTCTCCCATTGGTACATAGACAACAATGCCACCAAGCCCATAGTGGAGCCTTAAGCCTTTCCATTGCCAACACTGCCAGCACACACTTAACATGGGAGGGATGCTCCACTTATGTTATGGTATATCCCCCCCTAATTGGGAGATTCGGGTGGTAAAATTATTTATTTAAACCGATCCTTCCACCCAAGATCTTTTCGATTGATCACTTCTCGCCGATAGCTGCTGCTCTCTTTGATCTTGCTTCCTGCCTAAGAGAGAACTTTACACCTGACGATGAATAACTTTATGCTGGATTCAGCGCTCGACTAAAACAACCACCGAACGCTCGAAATCAACATCTTTACGCATGGACCTGGCTGGCCTGAAACGCACAACTTTGCTTCACCACCCGAACTCCACAACCCCGATAAACCCTAGAATGACACTGGCACCCACAATGAATGACACAGAGAACCCGTCATTACCATAGCAAGTACATAGGGAAGGAACACACTTCAATCGATCAGCTTCAGCATGATTATGATTCTCTTCGGGGATAAAAGAGGGGGCCATTATGAGATTCTTTGATAAGACATAATCCATCAAACTTTTACACCTCTCCGATCTCACCCACTAATTTTTAATTTGATCCATCAGTAACAAAGGCAGGAGGAAGGCCAGGAAAGGTATAACCTTGTCGTATCTTGGTGGAATACTTTTTTATTATTGAAAGTTATGTCTTCATTTCAATATGGACGGAGTTAGTTGCTTATAAAATTAGGGCAAGATCTATTCGATCTTTACTCTCGCCCTTATCCCTCCTAATTCAAAAAGTAAACTTTGGGGAGTAGAAATGGTACTAATGGGGTACTAATAGTTCCTCTCGATATTTCCCCTAAACTAGAATTGAGGGAAGGGTGCGTAAGGGCAAGTCCATTTATAAACCATACATCCTTCTATGACATGCTATTGTCGTCACCATATTATATGTGTCAATTGGTAATCTATTTCTCACTGCGGGTCGCAGCACCTACCTTCGTAGTAATAGGAGCACTTCATTCTTAAACTGTAAGTTGCACAGTTCAGTTGTGGGATCCTCAGAACTCCCTTCTTTAATTGAGGAACTACATAACTTCTTAGATTAACATGGTATTTGTTTGATTGGTTTAACTAATGACTGCCTGATTATATGCATTCATTACAGCCAGACGATCTTGTAAGGAAGTGCTTGCTTGGCTTGGGTGCTTGTCCCACTCACTTGTTTATTTATTAGTGAGGGCTGGCCATATATCACAGTTCGTATACTTCACTCCTCCTTGTGCCCTCCTTCCCCTACTACTTTGAGCAAGTGGTAAACCCTTGACTTCCTAACATTCGATCTTTAGGCTCGTGCCTTGCCCTTTTATTTTTGGAGGCACCCAGTCTCAAGCCGGAGGGATAATTACAAATTAATAAAATTTACATAATAAAAATAGTTCAGGACCCACATGGATGGAACATTTCCTTTTTTACCTCGTATAAAAACTTTTCCTGATTAAATGCCACTCACTATATGAATATTGAGTAGGTTTCACCCCGTTTCAGAACATTTTCTTATCGACCGGAACAATCCAACCTGGGTGCCTTCATTAATACGGAGCCCATAAGAATAAATGAGTGCGCAGGCTGAATAGACAAAAATTATTGTGGGGAGTAGCTGGTATAAGCGGCTCATATATACCCCCAGTGGAGTGGGTGCAATTGCAATGCTGGAATGGCCTTTCTTTATGGGAATATTTTTTACTCAATTTGTTTTATCTTTATGCAAGAAACACACTGCTATATCAAGAACATAAAGAAGCGAAGGTTCTGATCTTAGAAGAAGAAGGACTTAGAACACAGACTAAGAGGAATAGAAACAATACAATAAGTTTAAAACAATAAGTGAAAGAAAAGATCTATCTAAAAGAACAAATGTGAAATAGGTACTTAAATATGTAAAGAATCTCTTGCCCTTCCAACAAATCTATTAGAGCTTGTGTAAGCTAGAGCTGAGGGCCAATCTCCTTAGGAACTTCCATTGAACTATATTCTTCACAAATCACATAAATGTAATTGTGTGAAGAACCTTACTCTTATTAAGAGGATCCAACAAGAAGAGTCTAACCAGGACTTGAGGAAAGAGCCCTAACCAACTTCTAAATAGAACCTTCAAGATTCAAGATCCTTAAGCTCAACCTCTTGTAGCTTTGTTCTACCTAGGAAGAAGCACTTTCTTTTTTCTTGTTCAGAAGGGCCATCATTTTGACTTACTCTTCTTGCATCTATAATAAAAAATGGAAATGATATCAGAGACTGACTGTCTCAACAACATTGACTAAGAACCCTTCTTCAAATAGAACTTTACACTGAGTCTTCCAAATGTGATAAGAGATGATCTTATTAAACAGAATCATACTTAATCTGTTATAAGCAGGGATTCCTAGACCTATAAGCTCTTCCTTCCAACTATTAGCCACTAGAAAGGCATATACCTTTTCTATAGCTTGACACTAAATATCTTGAGTAATATGATAGAACCAAAGTTTGTGTAGTATGGTCTCCTTAAAAAAACCAAAAGGACAGTGACCATACCCTAAGTTCTACTTTTTGAGTCTTGCACAAGAGTTTTAGCCTCCTTCTAGGATGCTCTCCATCTAAACACCTTCAGCTTGTTGTGATAAGATACTGTTTTAAGCTCTGTGAAGAGCGATTATAACTCTCTCCAATAAATAGAGATAGGCAATCGCCATATATTATTAAGCCTATTATACCTGTCATCATTAGTGCAAGGATGAAGAGCATGATACTAACTTTCAGTAGAAGGACTATCAAGGGGGAACTCCTTTTTCTAACACTTGTCTTGTAGACTTAAGCCATAAGGGTGAAAATGGAGCTTACCAAATCAATAGACTATTGTCAACTTAAGGATAATCTATTTTTATTATGCTTGTAAGTGGAACTACTCTTTGATCATAGACCAAGGTTTCCAATTTTTGGAAGTGGTATCCCACAAATTTGCAAAAGAGAGTCTACCCTTATTTTAAAGTCTCTTTAAAGGGAACCAACCCTGGATTCCTGAGGGGTATAGGGATTTTTTGGTCAAAGGAGACCACCATAAGTTATAAGCATTGATGTTGGCTCCAACTTGGGAGTCCTGAGGCTTTCAATGAAGTGTGGTGACTATTTGTTTCCAAGCCCTCTGGAGGCAGAATTGAGCTACCGTGGATTTTTTTTAAAGTACAACCACAAGCAAGCAAGGTGCGAAACCGCTTTCCCGACTCCGGAGGGGAAGGAAATTATGTTTAAAGCAAATATTGGGAACTTTATAGCCCTTCACTAAAGGATGGCCAAGTCTGTCCCTTATGATCTATTTCCATAATTCATTTCCCTGTGTGGCCTTAATAAACCACTTTGCTACCAAGGTAAGGCCATAAGTGGCCAAATGAGGAATTCTAAGTTCTCCATGTTGAAGTTTCCTAGTGCACACCAACCACTTGACCATAGGTATACCTTTTTTCCCTTTCGTATTCACCCAAAAGATATCTTTAAGATAGAGGACATTTTGTTGTAGCCCTGCTGGTTGGGAAGCCAAAGAGACAAATGAGATATATTTGTGAAATTTCAAATATTGTCCCCACTTGGATTTTGGCTGCTAAGGACAGGTCCGCCGAACTCTTATAGTATTCAAGTTTTACTGTAAGCTTATTAATGACCCAGTTTCACATCTGATTTCAAGTCATGTCAATGATAAATAGAATACTAAGATACTTAGTTATTTTCCCCCTTGGAACCCATTTCCATTGGGAAGGAATCCACCCTGGGTGTGATAATCTAATCCAATGAGTATCATAGAGGTTTTCGCCTCTTGTAGTATCTCTTTATAAACTTTTTAAAAAGTGTTTTCATAAGCCTAGTGGGAGTTTAGACAATATTACTGGGGAAGGCCAGTAACTTTACCTTGGGAAACTACCTTGTATAATAGATAACCCAAGGCATCAGATGTGAAAAAATCTAAATAAGGGGCTATAGGGTATCCCTTCATAATTAATCTACTAATAGGTCTAAGATAAGTAAGGGATCTATTAACAAACACAATAACCAAAGCATTGAAAAATATAGTATTTATCCTGATATATTAACTTTTACCCAAAGACTAGCCACTGAAACATGTGGAGAATTAATTTCCACTCCAACTTGTCATAGGCCTTGTAATAGTCCAACTTTAGACACATTCTTTGAAAACCTCTATCTTTGGCCCACTCTATTCCTTCATAAGCTAAAAGACGGTTTTCAATAATCTATATCCCTTTAATACTTTACTATAGCTTTGCTAAGCTTCCTGGATGCGGGCAGGAAGACTAACAGGACTCAACACACTGCAGAGGATCTCCCTCAAGAAGCAAAATCTCCTTTCACCCCTTCCTTTCTATGCCCTTTTCGAGCGGTTAACTGCTTGCTCGCTTACGCAGCATTCCGTTCTTCCAGTGGCACCAAATCTGCATCGCAGAAACTGCTTTCTCCCAAGTCTCCAAACTGTCCTTATGATCTTGCAGGAGTGGCTTTCATGGTCGCATCCGGGGCTTTGACGCGTGCGGTGCACATTACTCCATCTGCTCAATGAATTCCCCCATAAAACCCCCTTCTGCTCCAATCCATCTCACTGAATCATAGCGCATGTGTGGCAAGTATGCGCTGCGCTTTTCTGAGCTAGTGTCAAAGGAACATCGGCTTCCCCATCTGCAGTAGGATTTATGTAATCTGCTTCCCTGAGGATTGTCCACTGCTGGCCAAGTCATCCTCAACCACTTCAATGAACCTTTACCCTTGCGTCTTTCCATCAGCCTCAAAAGACATTCGTCGTAGCTGCTTTAAGGATCGCATCATTATCAACCAATACCCCTCAGTGCAGGATACAGATCCTTGTTATCTATGATCTCAATTACTTCGAAGTATGCGTACTCTCAATTCACTTCCACATTATTGTCCTCGAATGGTCTACATCGGCGAGTACACCAACTTTATCCCCGTGAGTTTTATTCAGCACCAAGCCTACGTAAAGCATCGCGGCCTCCCACAATAGCATTCTTACTCCCTTCCTGCTGACTGCCGCTTCTTATTTTCAGTGTTTTGGTGCAAGATTTGCTGAAGTGCTTGATTTAATAGTCTCGCGGAAGACAGATCATAACCCTCTCAGTAAAGTGGTGCTTAACTTCAGCATCCTCTGCTCATGGGGAAAACAATATGGATCTTGAGGACAGCCAAGGTGGGGTTCAAGTCCCGCGCCCTAGCAACTCCGCGCATGACCTCAATTGCTTCCTCTTTTTTTTATTATTACACTTTTTGAATGCCAAATCTTTTCAGCCAGCAGTACGTCAGCAGCCAGTCTTGGCTCTTCCCCTTGTAACCACATTCACTCCCACATAGTTCCTCCAGCCGCAGAGGTTTCGAAGTGACTAAATGAAAGTAGCTTAGTTGTCTTTCCTGGCTTCCTGCAGTGCTGGAGCGAGCGGGTGGGGTAATTTATCATGTCCAACTAACTTTGTGGCAATTAGAACAAGGTCGGTTACCATATGTCCTTCCTACCCAATTGATCTCCTGGTCTTGGCCCTACTCCGTCTGGAGGCTTACATTCTTCCCAAACCTTTTGGGAAGCGGGGCACATGACTCCCGCAGTGTTGCTATACTTGTGTAATGTCCATGCTTGTGACATAACTCGCAGATATCCACTCCAGCACTCCCAGAAAATCCCAACCGAAACCACAAGCATTCCATGTCCTTCCATCTTGCATGCATACAGTGCACCATACACCTTTCCTTCCCCCTGACTTTCCCTTCGCTAGCTCTTTATTTTGCTCAGACAGCAAGCTGGTGCTACCCTTTTTTTTAAGGAATAAGGTAAGGCCAAGAAAATAAATCATCTGCTTTGAAAGGTCTGCTGGCTGGGGTGTGGCGTTCTTTGATTTGAAAGGGAAAAGTAGTAAGTAATCCTTAAATTTTACGTTAATAATGAAATGCCAATAAAATTGCAATAATACCTTATTTTGAAATAGACTAGCCCTAGAGAATCATAAGTAATTATGACTAGTATCAGATAACAAGAGATAGCATAAAGCCAGCCAGATAAATAAGTATAAGCCAGGAAAGTAAGCCAAGGAAAAGCAAGCCTGAAATGTGTTTTATCTACCACCCCTGGCTCACATTCCGGAGCCTATGGGTGGGTGTGTGCTTGGGATTTTTTTTAGGGAATTGCAGAAAGCCAGATATATATATCTATAGTGAAAGATCCTTCCTCCTTTTAGAGATAGATGCCTCTATCACTAACCTTTCCTTATATAACTTTCCCTTCTCAACAGAATAAGCACCGGGAATGATAAGGGACGGGATAGCGGAAATTGGAAAGGCAAATGACCCACCTCAGGCTCCTGTCCCTAGAAACAAAGAAGATAGGTTGTGGATAAAAAAGTAAAATAATGGTACAGTCAAAGGATTGAATGCCTTTTCATATAGACCTACTTCGCATAGAAGTACTTTGGCGTTTTCGCTCACCAAGACACGTCTTCGTTTTACTTCAATTTAACAGGATATTCTGACCATCAATATTTATACGTAATTATGCCATCACGGAATAGAATAATCTTGTATACAAATAGATTTCTCAATGTAATTTCGCCTTTCTTTTTTGTTGACATTCCATCGTGGTCGACCGCTTGAATATGCGATCTATATTATATATGATTCAACGTGATTCCATTCTGGTCAAGTCAATTATGATAATGCGCCACATAGGGATTCGATCAATAAATTTTGAAGCGCTCTTTGAGGGGGTGAGGATACGAACCCGCTCGATCGGACACTAGGAGATCGAGATACGAACCTCTCAAAAGGAGAGGGTTGTTTAGTCAGGGTATGGGGGTGCTAAGGATCCACCTCAAATGGAAAAGGTAAACGTATATCTGGAAGTAAAATGTACATATGTAGTATCAATTGTTTACACATCTATATGCGATATAATCTATGATGGGCCCAACCTGTATGGTCCTACCCACCACTGGTTAAGTTCAATTTTACCCCTACACCTGCTACTACCAAACTCTAAATTGGGTCAGTTGCGATAAGAAATAAGGGACAACCCCTATTGGATCCTCTCACGTCGTATGGGGACCTCAACCTTATGCCACACTAGTTTTATGCACTGAGTTTACCCATTTAAAGACGTAGTACGCCTAGTATGACTCTCTGGATGGGCAACGCCACCTTTAAGTAGTGAATTTCACCCTTTGACAAGGCGGCACTGACCCAACGTGAAGAGGTTTATTTGCTGATGCTGATAGCTTGGGTGCTGGTCTTGCTTAGTGGTAGGAGACTCCGGAGCAGTTTTATTGTTGCATGGTTCCGTAGAGCTATTGTTGGTCCCTTAGTTTTAAACAAAATCTGCTTACTAGGAAAAGCAATCAAGTTGCAGAATACCAAAAAAGGATCTGATTTATCAAAGAAAATCTGATACGATTGGAAGGATCGATAAGCCAGAGGCGCAGCTACAAGAGAAAGATCTGAAGACGCAAGAAGGCTGTATTGAGGATCAAGAGATTTAGAGATCGAGAGAGAGCCTGTGCTTGTAAAGTTGTAGTGCTTGCGGAATGTATAATGTTTTGTTCTAGGTTTTTATGTAAGATTTTGTAAAAGGGGGAATAAGAAAGATGTACTGATACTCTGTTAAGCAATGGAGATTGAGACTATGCATTTTATTGAATATTTTAATATAAAGAAACTGGATCTGCTGTTCTCAAAATTTGAGGAGTAATGTTCTTGATTATGGATTCTATCTAAAGAATTATGTGATGTTCATATTCTGATTCTTGCGCATTAACAGTTACAATAATCTTTACAGATGCAATACTGTGTTAATTAATTCTGTTAATGGTTGAATGAATGCGTCAAATATCTGAATGGGTTATGTGATGTTCTGCATATCCCCCTCCTAATATTTCATGGCTTGGCATGCCTCGGGTGAGACTTCCTTCCGCGAGGGAGGTTTAATAGGATGGCATCTAGACTACAGCAGGATTTGTTGGCAATCCATGGGAACCCCCGGTCGGGTCTCACTATCTTGCGCCAACAATGGTTCCGTTGCCGGGACCTGGTTTCCGGAGGGACGTTTTTTAGGATGTCACATTCTCTTTTCAGACACGAGGTCAAACAATGGTGGGATAAAATATGCAATGACTTTGTCAGCCAAGAAGCCGAGCTGCAACAGAAGAATCCTGCGATAGTAAGAGACGCAATTCTTTATGCGGAACTAGCTTGTTATCAATATGAATTTTTATGGGATTAAATACCGGTGAAAGTGGCAAAGTGGTTGAAAAGGCTAAGAGAAGATCCAGCATATCGCCATCGGGTTAGGAGAACAGTTGGTTAGACGAAGGAAGCTTTGGTAGCTCTGTTATGGCTAGATGACCCTTTTTGTCGGGCTGTGAATTTCTGGGTGAAGAACGTAGTATAAGGGTACGTTATTGAGTTCGCTGTGGATAACCACTAGTCTTTTTAAAGAGCCAAGGTAGTAGGGCACGAGGCCAAATAATTCAGGAAATCCCCATGTGGATTAAATTTTCTTAGTAGAGGAAGGCATTCTGCCGTTCTACCCCCCAGTCATGGCAGTGTAAATCCGCGCGCCATGGGGGTGGGGGGCAGTCCTGCGACTAGCAATCTTATCAGAGAAGGAAGGGATGTGAAGATCTGCAAGATGGGGGACAATGGGGAAATTAGTTCGAGGGAAGAAATAAAGGGAGGGTCCAGCGGAGGATAGGAATCATCGAGGAGAGGTGGCGCAATCAGATAAGTCAGTTGGGTATACAAATGGAGCAGTCATAGAAAGAGGTGAGATAAGCAGAAAAGGGATTTTTTAGAGGGAAGTTGGAAGGAAAGCAGTTAGATCCAATAGAAGATTTATTTCCATCAAAATTAGTTAATGACCCCGCGGCTTGTTGTTAGTGGGAGGCTCCTTAACAAGAAGAGGTTATTAAAATAAAATCTTGGTTATAAGGGCCAATCATGGATTACAAAGCATTATTGGTTTCGCTCAGCTTATCACACAAACTCGCTTTTTCTTGTGACGCACACTACATAGACGCTGCTATTGGAATCCCTAGTATAAGCTCCTCAAAAGAGTTTTGAACAAAAAATAGATATAGATCATTATAAGAAAGCACCTCATTATTGTTAAAATCCAGCTTTTTGTAGTGCTTCCAAAATCAGCGTTCGGGCAAAAAAGACCCCGTTATTGTGTGCTCAGGCTTATTTTTTTATAATAAGAGGGAGCGCTTAAAAGGTATGTTTTAGCAAAGTAAGCCATTATTTAGGCATAAACACACTGGGAAGGGCATAGTGAAAATTGGATCTACCCGTTAACGTTTCATTACCAGGGGTTGAAATAGCACCTTCCAAAAGATAGCATAGAACCTGTATTAGTTTCCTACTCGTTAGTGGGATAGTTTTTCCAATAGTTACTGCCCTAGTGATGGTTTCCATAGTGAGGCAGATGGCTTCATACTAACAAAACAAAGATAGCTTTAGTCATTTAGTTTTATTTTTATTACAATTACAGAGCATGCCTCTTTTGAACTTTCGTGTAGAAGAAGATTTGCACTCTGACCAGTATTCAATTTGTCTTCTTCAGGATACATGTGTAAACATATCAGCAATAATATCCTTATGTTCAAGATTCTCCTTTCAATACTTAAACCCTTATCACTGCTTCTTTGAAATCACCAGCATGGGCCTCAGTATGAGTTTTCCATTTAATTGATAGTCATGTAAAAAGCATATTGAGCACTTATGAAAAAGAATAAAATCCAATTTCAACTCGGTAGCCTGCATAAAACTTATATAAATATAAAAATTCCTTCTCAGTGATGCTTTGGATGATTATGGATTTGTACCTCTCGAAGTTTATTACTGGTCTTTCTAATTATAGCACAAACTCTGTGCACGCCTTTTATTTTAATCCAGGTTCATTCGACACTTTCCTTCAGCTTGATTCGTTCAAAATGTAAAGACTTTTAGCACTTATGTGCTCTATCTCAGACACTTGAATGCTTTGACATTAATCACCCTGACATTTGTTTTAGCACTGATATGTATCTCCATGTTTAAAACTTGAATATGGGCTCGGGCTTTGATTTTCTATCTATGGTATTTGGTACTTGTTTAACCTTGAGGATAGTGATCGCTAAAAATCTCTCAATCATGAGAATATGGCGTAAATACAAATTTTTAACATAGCCTTTGAACAATATTTCCTAGCATGGAGCGCTCAGCCTTCAAGCCACCACAATGCATAATTCAGGCTTCGAAATTCTACCAAATTTACCCCAAAACTCTTTTTCAAAACTCTACTTCAGAATCCTTTAACAACAGGTGAGCATTGGCCTTGTTATGACATGATTGCATGTTCATCTTTGGGCGGTCTTCTTTGGATATTTGATATGTCTTTACAACTAAATCAAACCCAGTATCAATGGATTGTGAAGAAGGGCCGATCCAAGCAGGATTTCCACCAGAATCCAGTACTCTAAGCCTCTTGATAAAATGCCCATGGACATCCTGGACAATGTCAGGGTTCCACTATTCAATATTAGCCAGTAGTTTGCAGTGATCAGTATCAAGATCCACCTTGTCAGAAAATAAATCAATTTCCCTGCAAATTTTGCAAATAATTAGCTCATAGTCAGTATTGGTTTCGGTGGTGTTGATATGCTCGAGCTCTGGGACATTAACGTGGTTGCTTGCTTTGTGATATTCGACTATGACACTTGGATGCTTCACACATAATATTGACAGCGGGACGCTTGCTTGGAAAGATGGACACTTTACTAATGACCGATAATGAAAATACTTAGTATGTTATTGAACCTCACAAATGACATATCCTCGGGACTTTATTTTTCATTGTATAAATAGTTCCCACATGCAATGGACAAACGAGGTTTTTATTAGCTCATATTTACAACAGTTTCTAACAACAAGTGACATGTTGTGCAATGGTTTGGGACGTGGGCTCCCAAGATGTTCTCGTGGATGATCTCGATACTACTTGACTTGTTACTTGGCTCTGATATGTAGAGTGGCGTGTTTGATTTGACTTGTGATAACCTTTGTTTGACTTTGACTCTTAAAGGAAATATGACCCAACTTTCTTTTTACCAAACATTCAAAAATATAATAAACGATGCCAAAAGCAAATAAAAATAATAATAAAATCCTTTTTATTTTTCTTTTGTTCTACCAACAAAAACTTTTGACATGAATTAAACTTTAATTTATACTTTGGATCTTAGGTTGGGTAAAAGATTCCTACTCGTTTTTCTATTAAATATAAAATCCTACTAATAATCTTTCAAAAATATTTTATATTTAAAATAAAATAATTTTTTTTTAAAATTTTAGTGAGATTAGGTAAGACTAATTTGGGAAACTTTTGACATTTCAAATGGGTTTAGGAAAAAAAGTCAAGACTTTGTTTTCTAAAAGACAAAGATATAATGAGAATTACTAGGCTAAGCTTTGGCACTGATGAGATTTGACGAACTTTGATGCAAATCTTGGAAAAAGTTTAGCGAAATGGATGCAAACTTGACTAAAGGTTCAAAATTTTGATCAAGGTAATTTTAATGCTAACAAAACCCATCATGATTACTTTGACCAATTGTCATGATATCTTTCATAGAAAGAGTTTTAGTAACAATGTATACAACATTTATAGAAATGTTCCACCAACAAAATGAGGGAGAGAACCATTTGAATCCAACATCATTACTTTTGACCAGTTGTCAAATTATCTTTTGCAGAAAGAGTATTAATACCAATGCATACGGCAGTTGCAAAAAGTTTACACCAACAAAATGAAACAGAAGCATTTGAATAACATACTTCATATCCTAAGTTAGGAAGAAATGTAAGAAAACGAGAGCTTTGGAGAGAATAAGATGAAATACAATTTAGTAGTACAAGTACAAAACATGAAGATCTTCAACAAAACATCCTCATACATTTAGTTATTGTGTTCAACCTCTTGTATTTTTAAAATGTAAAGGGTTTTGGAATACAAATATTAAAGAGCATGCAACTCGATTAAAATTTTATCAATGAAGAGATTTGACCACACAAGAGTATATTAATGAAGTTTTTGGAGGTTATAATAAGATGAGAAAGGTTGTAATGATGTGTTTTCTAATAAGTTTTTATGTACATGGTATTGATCACTACCAGTGCAGAAAGGTTTGTTTTGATTGTTTTCCTTAGCATTCAGTTACTGACACTAAAACTTGTCCTAAGTTTAAGAAGGGAGATAACATTACAACTAAGTACTAACAAAAAATTAGGGCACACATGGTTGACTTTCCCTGTGCCAAATAGGGAAACAAGAGGGGATACAAAAGTTCACATTACACATCTCTCTAGCTCGAGAAGATGGGGAATGGCCATGCACTCCACACCAAACCATCAATGCAGTCAACCAAGAGGAAGAGAGAGGAAGTTGTGATTCTAGGGATAAGACTATTAGTACAAATCCCAGAGTTCCTCAGCAGTTATTAGGAATCCAAGGCATCTTTAGTATAAATATAGTCATCTACAACCTGAGTTAGGGTAGATAGTGGTAGATTTTGAAGCTTCATATAGCCAGAGTTAGAGAGTTGTAGATTTGAGTTTGTAATTTTGAAGTTTGTTGATGAATTAAAACATTATTATTTTTCAAATATAATCAAACTCTTTAAGAAGGGTTTATCCAGTCCTCTTCAAACATGACCCACTTGAAGAGGTTGTTGCTGAATGTACCTTAGTATGTGTCTTCGCATTTGTATTTGTATTTCATTGTTGTTGTCTTCAATTTTGTACATATAGTGAATGTTTATGTTATTGTGATTATCTTTAGCTAGTATGCAATGAACCTATATTCCATGATTGCAAAAACGTTGGTATCTGTTGGAGCAGATGGAGCATCAGTAATGCAGGGACAAAGGAATGGTATTTGCGATAGACTCTAACTCCCAGCTTCACCGTATATGCTTAGTATTCATTGTATGGCTCACATGATGAATCTTTCATTTAAAATAGTGAGCAACTTTTCATTGGTTTCAAAGGTTGAATATCTTGTACGTGAGGTTCATGCATACTTTTTTCGGAGTCCCAAACAATTTTTAGAGTTTAATTTTTTTTCTTTTTCCGATGGTGTTACAAATGGAAAAAAAATTATTAGAAGATGTTGCTACAAGATGAATATCACTGAAGGGACCAATTGAAAGACTATACGATGAATATGAATCCTTGGCAGGGGTGATGTATGAACATCGCTCAAGTGTAGAAAAAGCTCAAACTCTTCTCTTTCTACTAACTGATATAGAGACATTATTAACATTGGATGGAATTCTTCCTATGCTTCATGAAATGAATAACCTTGTGAAGATGGCTTAGAGTCGCACAATGTATATTGTTGAATACACAATAGAAAGAAAATTAACATGCCTTGCATTAGATAAAAGTTGTATATTATGGGAGTCTTTTACAGGTCTAGCATTTACAAATTGGAGTAAGTTAATCAATATAGAAAATGATGTTTTTTTTAAGTTTGATGAAAAAGGGATACTGTGTATGGCAGTACATGGGCATATGGTTCCCTTTTATTATAATGATAAGATAGAATATCCACCAAAGAGTGCCTTGTGTCAAGAGAATTATTTCACAATGTTGTAATTTCAGTGAGACGCAACTTGATAGAAATTTCAAAATCACTATCATCAGAGATAAGAGAACAATTTCCTCGGGATGAATTGTTGGAGGCCATGTCTATGGCATACCCTCAATATTGGAACAATTTTCAATGTTCGAAGACTTTAATGGTTAACTTTATAGAGAAATGCAAGATTTTGCAGAGCCATTTTTGTCGAGACGCCGAGATACAAGGAGAACATATTCAAGGTATTTTAGATTGAGAAAAAATGATAGATCGAGATGAATGCTTTGCTACAACAATGTGGAAGTAATTTTCTAAGTTGGATAATCCTCTAGAATATGGTGCAATTACAACATTATGGACTAAACTCAGTGGTAGCAAAATCCTATGACAAAGAATGTCAAAATATTTCAAATTAGCGGATTTATATCAAACATGATTTTGGGATCAGTGGAGGATGAGAGAATGTTTAGTGCACTGTCATTCTTGAAGTCAAAGTTGAGGAACAAGCTTGATAAAAATGTGGATACATGCTTAAGATTATATGTAACAAAGTATGACGTTGTCAATTTTCCATATGAAAGAGCATTATTTCTTTGACGATCGGATCGTGAAAGAAAGGGAGAAAACAATATAGCAAATTTATCTAATGAACTTGATATGGAACATAATGTTTTGGATGATCATAGTGATGGTTCATTTGGAGAAGGTTGTGTTCAGAATGTAAAAAATGAGGGCGAGGGCCAAAATGTGAATTGGAAAATGTATTTCACCTAATATTGTATATGATATAATACACATTAGAGATTCTTGAGTCTTATTTTGGTCTAGGTGTTCCATGCACCCTTGTTGGTGATCACTATATGTGAATTTGAGGTTGTGTTTTATGTAAAAATAGATTCTACATTGTACTTTTTTGTTGTAACATTGATGATTTGAGCTACATTACTTTCATGTAGCTTATTTTAAGATTGATGTTTTGATATTTGTCTCTTACATTGTCTCTTTCTTGTATGTGACAGGAAATGACGCTGAAATTTAACAAAGCCAGGCCTAGGAGCTATCTCTTCACATGGATAGTGTCCTAACATTAAAGGATAAATAACTAATTTGATAACTCTTTTGCTAAGCAAGAAAAAGCTCACTCAAGTACATGAAACCATGTTGGTGTTTAGCACCGATATCTTGACAATTTTTTAGGGTTTGTTTATTGATTTTGTTTGAAGCATTTAGTCGATTTTTGAAGTTTGTGTGTATTTTGGTTAAATATTGTGTTAGTCCCTTGAATGCTTCTAGGTCTCATTTGATGCTTGATTTAACCCTTTGTTGTAGATTCAATCAAGATTGGTTTTAGTCAATTTCCATTGATTTAGGGTTTGGCAAAAGATGTTTTTATTACCTTCTAGTTGCATGAATTAATTGTCTTCACTTTTTCAATTCTTTTATGCAGATTGTATATTTTATTTCTAAATACTTATCATTATTCAGAAAAATAAATGAGCTCTACATAGCTAATCAAAGAGAAAAATGGTTTATGCACTAGGTTCCTATGCATTGATTGTAGCATACCTATTGGCACGAGACCAACATTCATCTAATGCAATAATCAATTGGCACAATTACAATGCATGATTGTATTAGCCTCCATGGACACAATTGGCTAGTGAAGGCCAAGATCGGGCATAATTTCTTATTCTATCAGTTTATCGATTTGTCAAGATTTAGGACCCCACATGTCCATTGGATAATTAAGGGATGAGATAACAAGTGGAGTCCCCACTCTCCTTGAATCTAGTTAGTGCAGTTGTGTGTTTCACTGACACCTTCCAGTTGTGACTCGTGAGTCTACGTGTTCTATTGTTGATGATGTGATTCATGTTATTTAACTAATGTTGTTATTCCTCTATTTTTTAAGTAGGCTGAAAAGTCTTTGTGGTAGCAAGCTCGTTATATGTCAAATTGAGGCTGCATTTAAGGTGAAAATATATTCTATATTTTGTGTTTTCTCGTTGTAACATTGATGATTGGGAATGTATTTCCTTGGTGTTAGTTATTTAAGATTGATGTTTTAATATTTAACTATTACATTGTCTTTCTTGTTTGTGACAGGAAACGAAATTGGAATTTGACGAAGCCTTATGTCTAATCTTTGCAATTGCCTAAAGTATTGTCTAATCTGTGTGTTCATCCTTTTATGCAGTATGATATTTATGCCATTTCCATGGAAAAAAAATCCATAGGTTTGGAACAGCATAATTTAGTGGCTTAATCACCTCTTTGCCGCAACTTATTGGTTTAAATAAAGTGCTTCATTATGGTTTTGCACAATGTATAGATACATGAGTCCCTATAACATAACCATCCCAATAAATTACAAAAATATTTGTTAAGCCATGTTCTAGTATTTTGTTGAAAGTTTTGACAATACCATTTGTCTATAGATGTATCATAAATTCTAACAGGTACATCTTGAACTGCCATATGCCTTGCTTACATTTCAAATTTTATGAACTACCATATGCCTTGCTGCCCGAGATATGACAAGCAAGATGCTTCTCTGGACATTTGCCATAATATGTGAATTTAGTGCATCAGAATAGGCCACAAACAATGTTTCAACAACGCTTCACAAACTCTTTTTCAATCTCTATCCATCAAGGGAGTATGTCATAAACAATTTGGTGTCTTGTGAATATTATCCACCTATGCTTTAGTTGATGGTTGCAGCTGATATATGTTTTATTGTGCACACTCTCCCCCTATGAAATTTGTTGTTGGTCCAAGACCTTTCAATACCTTCAAGAGAAACTAATCATATGCCAAACCAATTCCATATCATAGTCCTTAATTTGCAGATGGAATGTTGATTCATGTGAAGAAGAATAAGTAAAATTCAGCAGTTCTTGCATGCACTGATTCATGCCCAACATGAAACAAGGTTTCCCTTTCTGTGGTTCAATAACCACTAGATTTGTTTCACAAGAATAACACTCATCGGGAAAGGCTGCCTCAGTAGTTTTTCCCATGGTTGAGAAACAACAGATTCTCCCACAGAGTTTGGCAATAAATATGGTCCCACAATGCATACTTGTGATTCACCAATATTCACAACTTTCTCGGTATGTGCCAACGGCTGTAACTGCTAATTTATCCAACATATTTAATAAATGCTTCTAACCAACTTCTTGACTATGTCAATTTGTAGCAATGGATTTCTTTATAACAATGTTTGGCTTCCATTATCGATTTTCCTATGAAGGAAACTCAACCAACAATGCTTTAAACCTGTTGGATCTAGACACCAATCAAATGTGGTAATTTCTCATCTTCACATATTTGTTTCAGGAAGCTCTTCCATGATTAATATGGTCTGAAACAAGCTTGAAGTAATGAATGAATGATAAAACTTTTGGAATGTTTGATACAAGTTTGTGAATAGTTTATAATGGTACCATGGGCCATGACACCCTTTATGTATGCTTGAACGATCCCAACTAGATCGTCCCATCATGATGGTTGTATTATTTCTTCTTGCATACCCAGAATGTATGGGAAGGTGACCTCCAAAAATTTGATGCAAAAATATACAATGGTAATCCATGACCAGTAAATAGTTCATAATATAAACCTTGGAAACATCTAATCCATAAAATTTGCATTGCCAAGCAATGCAATGACCAGATTATATCTACCTTATCTGTTCTGCAAAAGCACATCAACCTGCATATTCTTGTAGTTCTAGCATCTCAAAATCCAGTGTGTGTCAAGATAGAATGCAGAGGGAAAAGGATTTTAACAATTTTATCATGGAAACAATAATATAACCCTCTGCTTCTTGCTTCTGAATCATATCTATGAGTTTGATCTAAAATATTAACATATTATCCCAATTATCTACACTAAATTT
>LPNX010490288.1:133144-163352 GCA_001517045.1 Pseudotsuga menziesii | reverse complement strand
TCTTATGATAATTTTAACAAAATACCTCTTTCAATTAAATGTTGGCTTGTTCCTCACTTTTTCTTCCATTCCTCTATTTATATTTTATATTGATACAGAACTTTTGCAGTCAGAGGCATATTTGAAATCGTCCAAAATCTTCATCACTCATCTCTGCTGGCAGTTCTTTACTTATAGTAGAACCCTTTTCACAAATTTCTCTAGGAGCTTCTTCCAACAATCTTCTTGTAGATATTTGAATAGATTGGACAACTTCATCAATGGTAATCTCTGGCACTTCTAGTTCTTGTTCTTGGACTATTAACTTTCTGTTCAACATATTTGCAGACTCCAAACTTTCTTGTATGATAAGAACACTCTTTTGAGTGCAAATACCCGACTAATGTATTTCTTCATTTTCTTTTCTCCTCCATATTTTGTTGGACTCCTTCTTAGGCATATATGGGACACTTCCTTTAATTGAGGTATTTATTGACTTCCTGTAGTCTTGAGATTTGTGACCAAATACATCACAAATGTAGCATTTTACAGTGTAGTAGAATCTTGCAATATGTCCAACATGATTGCATCTCCAATATATTAACAAGTTCTTGGAATTTCTAAGACATTGTCTTGCAAAGAATTTGCACTCCAAAGATTTGTGTTAGTCCCTTGAATGCTTATAGTTCTCATTTGATGCTTGATTTAAGTTTTTAACCCTTTGTTGTAGCTTGAATCAAGATTGGTTTTAGTCAATTTCCATTGATTTAGGGTTTGAGAAAAGATGTTTTTATTACCTTTTAGTTGCATGAATTAATTGTATTCAATTTTTCGATTCTTTTATGCTGATTGTACATTTTCTTTGTAAATACTTATTATTATTCAAAAAAATAAATCAGCTCTACATAGCTGAGCGAAGAGAAAAATGGTCTATGCACTAGGTTCCTATGCATTGATCGTAGGGTACCTATTGGAACGAGACCAACATTAATCTAATGCAATAATCAACTAGCATAATTGCAATGCATAATTGTATTAGCCACCATGATCAGGCATAATGTCTGATTCTATAAGTTTGTCAGTTTATCAATATTCAGGTCCGCACATGTTTATTGGACCATTAAGGGATATGGAACTAGTTTCAGAGCAATGAATACTTACTTCAAGATACTACCGGTGCAAGTGTCTCTAACCAGATTTTAGAAAAACATACAAACCCATGCATCTTACCATGTTCTCAGCATGCATCTTGCCATGCTTGCATGGACGGCCCGCAAGCAACAACAACAATGATAGACCTTTTTTCTCCTCGGTGTATGATATCAAAACAGTTACAGTACCAAGCATAACTCAAATCACATTAATACCGACAACATCCAAGGTTTGATGGTTATGAATGAGTTTACCTGTGCTCAGATCACAATACATGAAATACATGTTGGGCACAATCCTCTGCAACTAGGCACAATTCCCTGAAACCACTAAATCGCACCTGCAAAACGAAAAAGAAAATAGATAATTAATAATATAATAGAAGGTTGAAGAATAGATAATTGCCTAACATCTAAAGTTATTTTACCTTGATGTAATTGCAATGTAGGAAACCCTAAAAAATCTTAAAAAATAGACCAATATTAATCTTAAAAAATAGACATTTAAAAAACTAAAAAAATTTAATAATACACAACCTTAGTCTAAATTCCATGTTTTTTTAAATGACTATAAATTACTGCAAATAATCGTCCTGAGCGATTCATATATATCCCCTTGTTGAGTACATTTTAAAGAAGGGGGTTTTACGAGAGGAATTTGGATTGCACGTATATCCATAACTATGGTAATTGGATATGAACTTGTTTCAATCCCTTTTCATTAATGGATCCCTAACATATATGAAGGAGTGTGATTCGTTTTACAAATTATTACCTCTTAAAAAAATAGAGTGGATATATATTCCTTGTGAATCAACAACCCTTGCTAGATCGAGTGCCTTAAGACAACCTTCTAGGCTTCATTTCCTTGTTTAGCTCAAGTGACCCATTTTGTACACAATTCTTGGGCCTGGACCTTGCTGTGAATAATTCCTAGGTTCCCAAACTTCCTTGGGGTGCAGCACAATGCTTAGTTCAAATGACGAAACCCTTTCCCTTTATTAAATGTGGCCCATATAAACTTTCTAAGGTCTTTATCTAGGCATCAGTAGACTAGTTGAGAAGAAACACAACAAGAGGAGTAATACACGAGTCATATCAATGATTTGAGTGCAAATATAAAATTTACCACTTAAGCTAAAGGTTTGGTGATCCACCCTCTAGACTACAACCTCCCAAAGATCTCGAGGAAAATCCAGCAAGGAAAAATGAATGCTCACAAATATTAATACCTAGTTTAGTTGATCCACAACCAATTTTGGGAGGCCAACAAAGCTAACATATTCCATTGGCTTTATCAATAGCTAACCATTGAATGCTCAACCTTAACGCTATACAAAAATTGTCCAAATAACCCATTTTTTAACTCTAGGAGGTTTTCTCTTCAATTATTATCAAGGAAGAGTCATCGATAAAATGGGCATTGACCAACTACCCAATTTTGGGCTTTAGGAGAGGGATTCTATGAATTAGCTCTAGATCAACTTTGAAACTACTAATATGGCCAAGGGCTTCAACAACCCACACATAGAGCACTAGATATAAAAGGAATCCTTGCTGGATAAACTAGAAAATCCCAATTTGCATCAAATTGTCAACACTACCTATTGAATTTTAGTTGGAGAATATTATCACTACTTTAGGGGATTATTTTGGAGGTGGAACACTCATTTTGGACTAACCCTTGTTGGATGGTTGCTCAAGTTTTGTGAGTTTTATATCGTCAAGGGTTTGGAAAATGATTTGGAGATTATGGTGGTAGACAAGAGTTTTCCTCAGATTTTTGAATATAACAAAGTCTCATTTCGCTATGTCCAATGTCAATTGTATGGACACATGGTTAAAGAATGCTCAAAACATTTCACTACAAATGTATGGCAAACAAAGGATAATTTACATGATGGATGGATATCTAATGGATATCTTAGAAAAGGAACACAATGATGGTAGAGGGGGCCTCAATCCCCTCTATAAATATTCAAAAGACACACACCCTCAAATTGGCTTCACCTGCAACCAACAATTAAACCCACGGACTAACAATACATGAGAGCATGGTAGGCTCTAAAATTTATAGGGGCCACAACAAAATGAAAATGCACACAACAAGTCCCATTTTTTTTCATTTTTAAACCACTTCTCAAAGGCACCACCATTCAAACTCATGAACACACAAGAATTTAAGTAGCCATCCAAACACAAGACCTTGACTTAAAATTATGGTCTCATCAACCTTCTATTAATCTTCATAAAATTTATACAATAAACATAAATGGCCTCAAATGGATCTTCTCCTCAATAATCACATGGGATTGAATACATCTCCATTCTTCATCACTAAAACTTCAAGCTTTTTAGTCGAAAACTCAACAAGGCATTACACTGATTTTCCCAAAAACATGTGATTGCTACAACTTTCTTTTGGTTCTTCTCAATCTTTCTCTCCTCTTCTTCTTCTTTTCTTTCTCCTTCTTCTTCTTCCTATCCTTGTCATTTTTATTCTTTTTATCTCCTCTCATTTCCTATACCTTGTTCTTCTCTACACCCTTATTTTATCTTCATGTTACCTTCTCAAGCCAATCACCTACTCTCTTCTCATTTTTCCCTCTCCTTCTACTTCAAATCATACACATCCTCCTTTATTAATTTTACCTCACCCCCTTTCCTTCTGTTATGCGGTCTCTTTTAAAAATAACAAGATCCCTCATGGGTGACATCTCTCTTCCATGTCTTCAACACTAGAGTTGCCTCCAAAGCTTCTAACTTAGACTTTATATCTTTCATGCATTCAATTATCTCATTCAATGTCTCTTTCTCATGGGACCTTCTTCTATTGAAACTCCCAATCATAATTCTTCTTTTGTATGCCATCCCTCCACCTCCTCAATGTACAATTTCTTCTTAGATTTTATAGCTCTATCTAATCTCATTTTTTTAGTTGGATTCACATATATCCACTTATCAACTTCTCCAATTAACCTTTCTATAGTAGTTCTACCCAGCCTCCTTTTGCTATAACTATTATTCTCTCAACCTTCTTATATAATTCAGTTTGCATGTAAATATTCAAACTTGCAATGGGATTTTTCCTCTGCAACTGCCCACAACTTCAAACTTTTTCAACAACGTCTACACATCCAATTTGGAGTTGTTCTTGTTCCCTTGCAACTCTACCCACAACCTTAATTGTAGAGTTTCCTTCTTCAATAGGATAAACAGATTCTACACGATACTCCTACTCTAATACCAACTCGACAACAAGGGCACCTCAATGCCTTCTACAAATGTTCAAAAGACACTCATCCTCAAACTAGCTTCACCCATAATTAGCAATTCAACCCACAAACTGAAAATACATGAGAGCACAACATGCTCTAATATTCATAGAGGCCATAGCTCAAATGAAAAGACACACAATAAAGGACACGTCATGTCCTGTTTTTTTTTTGTTTTAAATTGTTGCTCAAATGCACCACCATTCAAACTCACAAACACATAAGAATTTAAGTACCCATCCAAACATAAGATTAAAATTATGGGCTCATTTGCCTTCTATTAATCTTAAGAGAATTTAAACAATACACATAATTGGCCTTAGAGGGCTCTCCTTCTCCATAATCACAAGAGCTCAAATACCTTTCAATTATTTGTTACTAAAACTTAGAGCCTATTGTTCTATGTCTCAACTAGGAATTACAATGAATTTCTCAAAATAATTGAAAGCAAATCATTTTACTTGTGGCTTCTGAAATTTTATTCTAGATCATCTCAATATTTCTCTATTCTTCTTCTTATTTTCCTTATCTTTCTTCTTATCCTTTTCCGTAACCACTTTCTATTGTGTATCTCCTCTCAATTTTATTTGCTTTGTTTTTCTTTACACCCTTATGTTATCTTCACGTTGTATTCTTGAGCCAACCACCTACTCTCTTCTCTTTCTACCCTCTTTTTATGCTTTGACCTCATCTCTTTGTTTTATATCTACCCCTTTAATTTTGTGATGTGTGGCCTCCTTTAAAACAATAATGAGGTCCCTCACTTACGACCCCTCTATTCTTACCTTGGTTTTATCTGCTCCTGTAGACCCTCTCCTTGGATTTTGGCCTCCTTTCTCCCCTTGTGCCTTCTTGCACATCTCTTTTCTATATGCCTCCACCTGTTTATTCATGAAAAATTCCCCCTTCTTCTTACACTGGTCTACTCTCTTATACATCCCCCCCTATCCCATACAAGGAGACCTCCTCTTTCTTTCTTTCTTTCTTTTTCCCTTGGTGTTTTACATGTTATTATCTTTTCTTCCTCATTCCAATATACAATGCCATTTAATAATTCAAGGATGAATTTAATGGTTCATTAAAGTGAAGGGATGGCTTCTTAAAATAGTCCAATGTATCGTCCCCACAATCAATGTAAAAAACCAGAGGCATTAAAACCATGAAAATTCCCTTGAAAGCACAATTAATCAATAGATTCCGAGTTAAATGTGGATGTGATGTCCATGCAAGTTAACCCCCCAATCAAATATAGTTGTAAGATCCAAAGAGGAGTGATGGATGGTGGAGAATCCATCTCGCAAAACCAACATTATTGACCTATGCGTAATGAAATTTCCACTCCATAAATTGGACCATTTGCGGCATCAAGGATCAATGGTCAATATTTATTGTGTGAAGACTCTCACACAAGTCAGTGAAAAATGGAATTGCATAGGAATATATATGGTTGTTCACGTAGATTGAAATGACGAATGCAATCATGGCATGTTTCACTCATGCAAATTTATGTGACACAATGTTGAGCGTTGATTTTATGACTACTGATATGACATTTTGATGAGTTGCATACTATTTAGATGTCCTTTAAAAAAAGATAAAACCCAAGGTTGGATGGGTGGATTGTTGAGTTCTTTATTGGTTTTGATGAGTTATTGGAGAATGAGTTGCTCAAAGTGATCACTGAGATTAAAAGTTTTGGAATGGTTTAAAGTTCCCTAACAGCAATAATATTGTATTTAATATCGAAAAGGACAAACCAAAATCATTTGGTGAGTATGGGCCCATTTCCCCATGCAAATGTTTGTATAAAATTATCTCAAAGGTCATGTTTATTAGGGTCAAAAGGATTTTCTTAAATGTTATAAATCACATGAACAATTTGGGTTTTTGGCATAAAAGCAAGTTTATGAAGCAATTTGTGCAACATAAGAGGTTACACATTCTATCAAAGTTAAAAATACCCCCACATAAATCTTGAAATTGAATTTGTCAAAAGCATGTGATAAAACCAATTAGCTATACTTAAGCCTTTTGCTTATGGTATTCACTTTCTTTATAATGAGGTGGATTATGGAGTGTGTCTCTTCAACATATTTTGTTCTTCTTATCAATGGCTTAGCTGCAAATTCCTTCCATCTGTCATGAAGTCTTCACCAAGGTTGTCCTTTATCTTCATTGTTATTCCTTTTGTGGTAGAGGACCTAAGCAAGGCAGTAGGGAGGGAAAAATAATTGTTATTATTATAGCAGTGAGGATATACCATTGTTGTAATCTTACCCAATTTGTGTTTGTTGATGATATCTTATTATTTATAAATGGGACATTCATATAATCTATTAGGTTGAAGTAAATTTTATATTTGCATGGGAAAGCCACAAAAATGGAGATAATTTTCCAAAAATCAGCATATGTTTCAATGGTTTGGAGGTAAAGGTGGTTCAAATATTATTGTTGGGATTTCCATTCAAAGAGGTAAACTTCTAGTAAGGAGTTGAATATTTAAGTTTCTTAATAAAATCAAATGGTTGTGGCTAACGGTATCGAGGTTGGTTAATTAGAAAACATAAATAATTGGAATATAAATGGTTTCCAATTAGTGGTTGGTTGACTATGGTTAAACATATGTTAGACGCTATCCTATTATTTTGGCATTCACTCACATTTATTACCAAAGGTGTTTTAAAGGCCATCAGGAATATGTGTATAAATTTCTATGGTTTGCAAATTGTAAAAATTATTGCATCGCATTTGTTAAATATAAAACAGTTGCAATGCCAAAGGGATATGGGGGGCGGGGTTTAAATAATGTGCATTTCTTTGGTTTTCCTTTAGCATTAAATAATATTTGTAAGATATCGACCGAAAGGGGTTTGTGGAGAGATGTTTTAGAACAAAAAAGTATTGCTTCAGGTTCTTTTATGGATTTGATAAGAAATCCAAAATAATCCATAGGAAATGCATCCAATCAATGGAAAGCTTTAGTTGTATAATTTCCAACAATAAGTGAGCTTCTAACATGGAACATAGGTTCTAAAGAAAAAAGTGAGAGTTGGCTCATATGCTATTATGGGTTGTGGATGGGGTTATTTTAGTCAAATGAATCCATTAATTATTTACATTATAATGTCTACCTATCTAAAATGAATTTGACCAAAAAGAGAATGTTTGTAAGTCTCCATGTCCTCAAGCAATTATATAATTAATGAGGGTTGAAGAAAAAGAAGAGACAATGCAAGCATTAGAAACAATCAAATTAAGTGAAAGAAGATGATAGAGAGAGAAAAAAAGAGGAATGGGAAATGAAAGGACGAGGATGCGTGGTTTTTCCATTGCCCCAACCTACCTATATCTTCTTGTAATATGAATTAGGAAGGGTCTTTTTGCAAAGGGGCAGAGGAGGGAAAGTAAAATCCTAGCTAGGTAATTTTTCTAATGGTCAAGAGAGCCACGAGTTGCAATGTAGTCACCTTCAATTGCAAAAAAAAAATGAGCAACCATTCAAAGTTAGTTTCTTGTTTGGGTTTCGAGGGTAAAATCTATGTATTTATTGTGATTAATAGTTGTGTGAATTCCTTCTGTGCTTCAATTTTTTTTATTGTTTGAATTGTGAGATAATGTGCAAGATTTCATTAAATTTTATACTCATACAACATTGTAATTCGTTTATTGAATAATTGATGGAATGCAATGGTTGTTGAATCTTGAGTTTGTTTGAAACTACAACACCCTCTCTCAATTGTATGATAGTTGGTGCATTTACTCATTAGCCAAAACCATCAATTCACAAGGATGCATCGCATAAAATACTATTTTTCAATTTTATTTAGTTTTTGTTGAGGAAAGAAAAGAAAATGGCACCCATTCAACACATAAGACAGGACAACAAGGCAAAAAAGGGTTGATTGCAAAGTTTGTGCGAACTTGTGGTTTGCTTCATATTTCATATTCCATGTGATGTTTAACTAATTAAAAGTCATACATGAATGTTTCATAACAGACACTAACATACGACAAAGAGTTGTGATTATATGTTGGGGTATCAAGGGTTAATCAAACAATTTGTAAGTAACTATCCTATTTTACGTCCCTTACTTTATAAATAAAGAAACAATAAGAAACGTTAATCATATGGACACGATGCATGAAACTCATAGGAAACAAAATATGAAGTGGAGCCAAGAAAGGATTTATTGACACATGACATGAGGATTGGCTTCAAAAATATGTGAGAAGTTTATGGTTCACTTGTTGAACTAGTACACTTTTTCATTTATGCAATTATATACGTTATATGATATCTATAAATCTAGATATATTCATCACATTTTATTTTTATGCTTGTAGATGGAACATGAAAATATGGAATGAAATGAAATCACTCATCAAAACATTTCAAATAACTCAGGTACAATATCCCTTGAAGGTGATGAAGAGATGAAGCATGGAATTAGCTCAAGCGACTACAATAATTCGAGCAACGAAAGATGAACACTACTTTTGAATGTTGTTACTGCTTGTATATTTTGTAATTTCTATCTATGAAAACAAACATTTCTTTCAATGTGGACATATCATATTAATTGGATGGGGATAAGTTCTCAATAATCATAACAATGTCAAAATGACATTTTGATTGTTGAGGACCTTTATTTTTCCCATATTTTGGATTCTTATTTATATATAATAAAATGGGTTACTTCTTATACAACATTCTCAAATGTCACAAAATGTTTTATTGATTAAATATATGAATGAATTACATTGTGACAATGAACAAAAATGTAATTAGCATGCTTATCAAAACCCAACATTTAAAATATAAAACTTAATGTTTAAAAAAAATGATTTTGTGATAATTAGTTCAAATGCTAAATATACGAATGATTTAACATGGTTACAATAAACAAATATGTAATCATCTTGTATATCCAAATGTTAAAAACAAGATATGAAAATAAATATTATTATAAAAAATATTTCATTATCTAATGATTCATTGAAAATTTGTAAAAAATACAAAATATTAAAAAAAATTGCCAATCCACAACATGGCAAAAATCACCACTAAACCATACCCAATTTTATCTGTCGATGCTCTTTCACATAGCATAAAAATTGGTGCTCTTCAAGTAACTGAAGTACCAATGTTATTTTTTTCCAAACATAAGAACTAGTGTTTTTTTCAAAAAATACGCACTAGTGTTTTTTTACAAAAAAAAACACTAGTTCTTGTGACAAAAAATAATCACTAGTATTTTTAAACAAACATTTAGCCCGAGTGCATTTTACAAAAAAAAACAATTATTGTTACAAAAAAGCATTGATGACTTTTGACCAAGAAATAAGCACCAATGCTTATAAATAAACATTCAACACTGGTGCTTTTAAAGTAAATTTATGCATCGGTGCTTTTGGGGGATTATATATGCACTAGGTTTTATAATACATAACATGCAACAATGCAAGTATATTACAACATCAATGATCATGCATTTATAGAATTAAAACGCACTAGTTCTTTTATATAATACATTATGCACTAGTGTTGATGTAAATGTCACACACACTGGTGCATTTACAATACATATACACATTGGTGTGAATCATTTATAACAAGTGCATGGGTGCAGATAATAAATTTAATAACATCTAACGAAAAAAAAAACTATGTTATAACCTCTGGCCGCACATAATTTTTTAGTTTAATTGAATATCCATTATAACCCCACCTATTGAATATCCATTATAACCTCCACCAAAACATATGCTACAAATACAAACGGTTTTTGTAGAGGTTTTTTTACAATTTTTCCAATTTTGCAACACCTAAACACATTCGCTATAACCCAACGGGATGTTTTCCTTGTAGCGTTTACTCAAATTTCTATATCTCTAGTAGACCAGCCTTTTGATTCCATTGGTTGAGTGAAGGATGTGGATGAGGTTAGAATACAACAGTATCATGGAGGTCATGAAGCTGCAGTGGTAGCCCAACCGGTACTTGGATTGTAGGAGAATGCACGAGAATGATGAAGAAGATGTGATGGAATCCCATATTAGGCTCTAAGAAGGAAAATCATCATAAGTTTGATAAGGGAAAGTGATCCTACTGTAGGAAATGAAATCATACAAAGAAATGTTTTATAAAGAAATACATATATCAAATGTCAACACTCCTTGAACAACATAATATTTCCCTCCCTAAAGGCACAAGGAAGGTTGATTATGGAGACAAGACTGAATATCGTGAGAGATGACATGCACTGAAGGCTAGATTTTCAAAATCTCAAGCCTTCCTCATTGATTCAGGAGCCTCCAACCACATGGTTTCCTACAAAGAATCATTCTCTTGATTAAATCTTACTGATGGTCCAAATATTCACATGGGAGATGACACTGATATCTAAGCTTAAAGGAAGGGTACAATAAATTGGAACATGGATTCAAAAGTGTCTTATATGTGCCCTCCTTAGAAGCAAATATGTTGTCTGTATATCAAATGACTCATACATGCTAACCAAAGTGAGTTGTATTTAAACCTGACTCAGTGGAGATCTCAGATAACTCTACTGAGAAGCTGATAGTGAAAGGTATTGCAAACCATGCCTCCAAGGCATATGAGTTCTCACATTTTTTTCCATACTTAGATATAGTGTAATCTCTGTAACCATTTAAAAAGAAAGGTAAATTCATTCTACCTAAACCATTTTCATATGATGATGTCTCTACTTATGTCTCATATTTAAAGTTCGAAGATGAGGGTCAAGAAGATCAAGGTCTTGATATTGAGAATGAAGCTCAAGTAGATCCAGATCAAGATCCAACTCTTGCTCCCAATCCAAGGACTAAATGGGCCCCAAAATTCATTGAGGCTGCTCAAAACATGGATGGAGATTCATCTAACAAAATGAGAACCATGTCTCAGTTTCAAGATGAGAGCCTTGTGCTATGTCATGCAAATTCACTTCTCCCATAGAGGTGCTATAAACTCCCAAAGATATATTACATAATGGAGAGGTTTGATCAACA
The DNA here is from genome assembly GCA_001517045.1 of Pseudotsuga menziesii. Lineage (NCBI taxonomy): Eukaryota > Viridiplantae > Streptophyta > Pinopsida > Pinales > Pinaceae > Pseudotsuga > Pseudotsuga menziesii. The sequence continues at coordinate 151,918 of LPNX010490288.1, read as the reverse complement.
GTTCTGCAAAGTGGCTTGCTATGATTCACCAAAAAAAGCAGTCATTAATAAGGAATATGAGTCACTGAAGAACAATGAGACATTGGATCATGTCTCTCTTCCTTGACAAAGAAGACACAAAATTAACTTTCTACATGGTAAATTGGAAGAAGAAATATACATGGAAAAGCCTAAAGGGTACACTGATGATTCTCTCTTGACATGCAAGTTGAGGAATCCATTGTATTGGATCAAAAACTCCCCCAAGGCATGGCATTGCAAGTTGAACTCTTCCATATAGTCATAGAGGTTCGAAAGATGCAACTTTGGTTGCAAAAACAACAACATTTCTTCTCCCATATGGCATCAAATTAGAAGAAGGTGGAGAGGTTCACATGCACTTTTCCAGGGAACTAGTGCACATGAGGACCATCACACTGCATTACTACTCTACATAGGTGCAGACTACAAAAAATCACATAATTTGTAAATATGTGTCTTTTAGAATGAAGGGATTGAAAACCTTTGAATACTTAAACATCATACCCTTGGGGTCATATGATGTATTGAATGGCATGGATTGGTTGGATGCACACCATTCCATACTAGATTGTTATAATAAAACTTATACTTGTTTGGATGAAGAAGGAAACCAAGTGAAAGCCGAAGATATAATTAGACTCATATCCCTAAGCCAGGTCTTGGTTCTACAATTGAATAAATGTCTTAGAAGAGGGTGCCAATTATATGAAATTCATGTGGGAGAGTCAAAAGAAGGAAAATAATTAGAACTGTAGGATATACAAACCTACAAGAGTTTGTAGATACATTTCAATAACCGCTAAGAATGCCTCCCGAGAGGGACATTGATTTTTCTATCGACTTTGTTCTAGGAACAATACCTTCATCTAAAGCACCTTATAGAATGAGTACTCCATATTTAAAGGAATTACATATGTAGTTAGAAGAGGGACTAAAGAAAGGTTACATAGGACCCATTGTTCACCTTGGGGAGCCCCTGTGTTATTTGTGAAGAAGGATGGAACTCTAAGACTTTGCATAGATTATAGGCAGTTGAACAAAGCAAAAGTTAAAAACAAGTACCCCTTACCAAGAATTGATGACTTGTTTTATTAGTTGAGAGGATCCAAGGTGTTTTCAAAGATATGCGGTTGGGATACCACCAAATTAGAATTAAGAATGAAGATATCAGTAAAACAACATTCAAAACAAGGTATGGACATTATGAGTTCACAATGGTACCTTTTGGTTTAACAAATGCACCAACAATATTAATGTGTTTAATGAATGGAGTCTTAAATAATACTTAGATAAATTTGTGATTGTATTCTTGGATGACATCATTGTCTATTCCAAGACAAAAGAAGAACATGAAGAACATCTAAGGTTAGTAATGCAAGTTCTTAGAGAACATCAATTGTATGCCAAATTAAGCAAGTGCTCTTTATATTAAGGAAGAATCCACTACCTAGGGCATATCATATGTGAATAAGATGTTTCAATAGATCCTAAAAATATAAGAGCCATTATGGAATGGCCAACACCTAAGAATGTATCAAAATTAAGATCTTTCATGGGATTAGTTGGGTACTACCAAAGGTTCATCGAATGATTCTTGAAGTTAGCTCATCCTATAACATCTTTGCATAATAAGGGTGTAAAGTTTCACTAGAATTCTGAGTATGAAGATAGTTTTCAAAGGCTCAAGGAAATTATTACTAGTGCACATGTTTGAAATATTTCATATCCTGAAGGAAACATTGTTGTGTGCACGGATGATTGTAAACAATGCATTGGTGGAGTATTGATGCATGATGGACATGTGATCAATTATGAATCTAAAAAGCTGAAGGAACATGAGAATAACTATGCCACCCATGACTTAGAGCTTGGTAGCTCCTACCCATGGTGATAATTTAGGAAATGGAATCTCCTAACTAAGCCACCACTCCACTAATTCAAGTTAAGTCTCCATGATTAATCTTAAATCTTACCTCTCTCTAATTTAATTTAATCCCCTTGGGTTAGAGTTGGCCTCCTTGTACTATAAATTTATATGCCCTCTCCTTGTTGAATTTAATCTTGATCTTTGGACCATGTGACTTGTGTTATCTAACCATGTTGGGAATGTTGGTAGTATTGGGAGTATATTGAGACTTAGAGTTAGTCTAGTTGTCTTCTTTTGCTTCCACTCTATCACTCTAGTAGTCCAGGTTCTCACACAAGAAGCCAAGAAATGGGAATGGAGAGCTAGGTCATGTCCCATAAGTAGTGGAGATTGACATGTCCTTTTGTTTCACTATGGTTGTAGGTGACAACCTACATAAGTTTCTTGATTTGTGATTTTATTGCTTTTCAGCCTCACCAAAACTGCACACGTAACAAAACCAAAAATTAACTTAGTTTGCAAAAAAACTTATAACAACAATACTCCTTTTTTTCTAATATATGTGGTTTCAAAGTTAATACAAATTTTAATGCATGAATGGGTTTAGGACCTTATTCTTACTAAGGATTTTGAATAATATTCCTTAATCACATTTGTTACAATTTTGACCATTGGTAATTAAATAATTAATTAAGTGTCACAACTTTAGTTATAATTCAATCTCTAGGGTTAAAAGTTTTAATCATTTAAGTGAGTGGTTAGTTAGACTAACCGTAACTTATTTGTATCTGTTGAGCTTAAACTTAAATTAATCTTAATTTTAGCACCTATGGCCTTGTTTAAGGGCCAGGGACACTACATTTGTCACTTTAATGGTCCATAATCATCATCAAAATTCATACAATGTGCATGAAGCCAAATAAAACTTTCAAATAGTTTAATTTCTTGACATTTAATAATAAAATCGTCTTACACTCGCACTGGAGTAATACAACAATCAATGGATAATAACATAAATTATGGAAATTAAGGCTATGACTTCACGTGATGATTGAAACTAATCCTTATATTATGACTCCTAATTTCTACACAATCTAGAATTTCTCAATATCTAAACCAACCACACATAAATAGAGGGGTGAAAGGGTTTTATCCTTCCACAAAAGAACCAACAGAGAGACCTCATGCCCTTTTTGGAGATAAAAGAGACCACTCATCGTGGCATAGAGGAGAGCCCACACAACAAATCAATTTCGTATCACTTCAATGGACACCAAGAGGTAGTAGTCAACATTCATAGTAGTAGTCACAACAACTGTGTGCTTCTCGAAGTCGCAACACGCAGGTATAATGATTGACTTCCAATTGTTTAGAGATGATCACACTAGTAGAGAGAGATGTAGAATATCTCCACATTTCATTTACTCCATTGCATTAATAAATCATACACCCACAACACTCCAATGCAAAAATTGACATGAAATTAGGGTTTACATGGAGCAATAAAAGAGATACCAAAAGAATACTTCAACACAACAACAATATTCAACAAGGAAATGCATAACTCGTCCTTTGATATTGTCAAAAGTAAATCTAACTTGTTATGAAAGGAATGTTAGAGAGTGCAAGAGCCTATGCTCGCTCTCAGTTATAAAGAGTGTTGGAATATTCACACATAGCATAAAACAATAGAGTCACAAAAATTAGGGTTCTCATTCAAACTGGCAGTGGACAAATATTATGTAGAGGTATGGTTGAATAGTCACCTAGAGGTGTAGGAAGACACATAGTTGTAGAAATACCAAGCTAGTATGGAAACTATTGCAGAATGAGGGGCAGAAATATAGTGCACAGTTCTTAACACTTCCAGCTCTCACACAAATGGAGTTCTCATAGGCCTAAGAACAAGGCATGTTCTGATACCACTATTAGGTTTCCCACTTGGAAAAATAGGAAAATGATCTTAATACACAACCAAATACACAATAACAAAGACATAATGGATTAGCATGAATGCATAATATTTTCTCATTAGCCAATGTAAATATAAATACAATGGGAAAGGACCCATGGGTTCCAATTTCCCAAGGTGTCTCTTGGACTCTTTCACAACTCTTTGTATTCTCTAACCCTTAAAAAATTAGATTCCCAACAGTTGCAACTCCAACTATCCTCCCCATTATCTCTTGGGGGTGATGGGGTCCCATCCCTTGACATTTGTTTTCTTTTTCACTTTGCCTTAGATCAAATTTTTTTTCCTTACAAGTTCAACGCTATCAGTCAAGGATTGATCCATGTATTAGTGGTGAGAAAAAGATCTCCCATTTTAGAGAAGTTAGACATTATTTGCCCCCTTCTTATAATAAATTTGGCTAAGTATGAAAGATGTTTCAATGAAAAAGTGAGTTTTACATCGATACATTGTGGCAAGTAACTCAGTTTCTCACCAAAATGTGCAATGAAATTTTTGGGAGGCCGTTGTTCACTTTGGAAAAAGTTGTGTGAAAAAATCCTTTGAAATTGGCCAACCGTTTTGATGGAAATTTGAGTTTTTCCTTCGACCACCTTGGCTAACCTTTGCGAGAAAAAAACATGGGTTTTCACCTACTGCTTCAAAAAACCTATGCAATGATATACGAGAAAATAGATGACCGTTGTGGCAATATTATGGGAATTATGCTGCTCGTCTTGTTAGACCATCTGTAGTATGAAAGAAGAAAATTTGATTGACAGTTATGATAGATATATTCGGTAGAAAACTCAATAAATTGTTGGGCCATTATGGTGAGAAAGTCACACTCTTACCAAAATGGGCTGCCCAAAAAACTAGTAGGGCCAAGAATCGATAAGAAATCAACGATACAAGCAAAAAAAATGAAAGTTGCTTGATAACAAAGTCAAAAATATTTCCAATAGTCTATGCAATAATTTGAAGTTTCTCATCGATAGGTTTTGGTTGGGAAATTTGAAATCCCGCCGATGTTCTAAAAAGGTGATTGATGGAGCTCATCTTATAAAACGAAAACCCCTCCACTAAGGTATTCATTTGTTCGTTGTGAGTCAAGATCATACCACTTGGTGCAGAGCAATCTAACCAATACAACAAAGGACGAAGCATGGGAAAATCTTAGCGGTTCCATCCTTGAACGAACCACTATTATAGGTGAGTACATGTTGTCATTTTCCTTTAGTATTCAGTAGGCTTGTCAAATGAATATAATATAGTTTTCCATTCCTTATCGTTGATAATGGGATGATGATAAGAGAAAATCCACAACTATTTTAGGGTTGGAATTTTTAAAGTCATGAGCAATTGTTGAAGCCCTTTTAGGCAAATCCCTTAGGCATGCCCGATACCTTTTGACCTACAAGATACACTACAAAACCTATGAGGCTCTTTAATTTTTTGTTTACACTAAATGGTATTAGGGGGGTATCAACAAGGTAAGAGAAAGGCCTATGTATATTTCCTCTCAAAATATAGAAATTACACCGCCCTTTAGTTTAAACACTTAAGCCCCATCGCCACTACTAGGTAAGCATTTGGTTAACATTGAAAAACCATATGCTAAGGGAATAAAACAAATAAACAAGACATAACCACACTCTATCAAAGATTTATTTATGTTAATCTAACCCACATATTTTGTAATAAATTTACCATGGCCATGTTAAGCTAGGCGTGCATCATGAAGAAATTTGTAAATCAATAATTGTTTAAATCCACTAATGTATTTTACCATAAGCATTGAATTTTAAATTAAAACCATGAATATCATTTCTGAGATTTGTAACAACTCTGAACATATCGACACTGTTGACAAAATCAAATTTCATCCAAGGTTTTTCTTATGGTAATCATGACCGAGAGTGTTAACAAAGACTTAAATCTTGGTGCTTGTTTGTTTTCCTCTGTAAGTACTATAATTTGTCCCTCATGGAACATGATACTAGGTTCAATGTCTCATAGGGTAATTCCATGTCACACCGAAAAACCATCTAGTAGCCCAGAGTTATCTAAGAAGTGTCCTCCATTGACCAAATGGCTGAGGAAATGAGTACCTCATATCTCACGCTTTAGTATGATGCTACCAAGAGCACCTCAGGGCTAGATATTGAATAGCATTTTTGATGTATTTTTAACTTCGAAATGTATTCACTTATATATCTTATATTGTACCCCAATGTTCCTATCAGGAGAATCATTTGTATTTCATTGTACCCCGATGTTCCTATCGGGAGAGTCATTAATATAACAAATTCATGTAAAGTAAATGAGATTAACCCTTCGTTGTAAGTCGAGGAAATAGTCCCCACAATTGAGTTGAGGTTAACCCTCCTTGTTGATCAGGGGGGTAAAGTTCCCACAGTTGTGGGGCACTAGGGTTATTAGACTCTCCTAGAGAAGTCAACCTTGGTAAGTAATTGTTAAGTGAGGCCGACTTGTTGGAGTGGAAATAAAGTGAATGGAAGAATATAAATAGAAGTGAGGCTTTCCTCATTTATACACACACACACACACTCACTCAACTAGGGCGCATGAGTGAGAGAGGAGAAGCTCTCTCAAGTGAGAGAGATAACAAGCTGTTGGAGATCATCTTTCTGTCTTTGGGTTTTACTGCTGCCATTGGTGCTCATTCTATCTCTAAGGAAGTTGCGGGATTTTCTCCTTTATGGTTTCCCCAAGGAAAATTCTTTGTGTCTCTTGTCTCTTGTGATTATTGTTGTGCATATTATTCTCTCAGATAAGATCCTAAGATCATATTGCTTAAATGATAAAAAGCTAACATGGTATCAGAGCTAACCTGAGAAGAAGACACTGTGCAACTGTGGAAGCTAGGGTTTCTTACTTTTTGGGTATCTCTCCACAATCCATCAGCAAAAGAAGGCTAGGATAACTCTCCATTGAATGGCGCATCTTCCTGTCGAAGTAGAATTTGATTCCGGGCATTTTCAGTTTTTGCTGTGGGAAATTAGGGCTTTTTACATAAGAGGAATTTTTGAGTGAGCCTGGCATAGGATTTCTCTCCTCATCAAAATCGAATTTTAGAGACCTAGGACGATATTTTTGGTCGGGTGAAACTTCGGGAAAATCAAACCCTAGTTTGACCCCGGGCCTGAAAAACCCTAAAATACTAAAACAGGTAGTTTTGGTACATTCGCTATATCTCAGGATTGAAGAAGTCTCAGGGGCTAAAACTTTCATAGGATGAATATAAAATCCTGATGTACCATGTGTAAATATTTCATCCTCAAATTCTCTATATTCTGGGATATATGTTTCCTCCAAATTAGGGTTCCAGCCTCTTCCAGGACTCATCCCTAAACAGGACACCTACGGAGAATTGCAATATCTCGGGCTACAATGATCCAAATGTAATTTCATAACATGTTACAAATAGGGAATGAACTTTACTTGCTGTGGTAAAAGTTTCAGACACTGAAGGTGAAACCGTGACATGTGGCAGTCCGTACAACTTTGCTATGCTGAACAATCTTAAAATAAGTCACCTTGGGAAAATGCTCATAAGTCCCAATTGGTGAAACCAATTCTGGTAAAACCTATGGTGTTGGAAATAGGACAAAAGAGGTTACCTTATTACGAATTGAAAACACAAAGGAGTAGTAATTTCAAAGATACCGTAGAAATAGTATCATGCATTTCTACAAAAGAAATTGGTAAACTAGGGCTTCCTGTTCCGAGAGCTTCTCTCCACTATTTTCAAAAAAGGATTACATTGGACAGCTCACCTTGAATAGGCCCATATTTCTATCCAATCAGAATTTTTAAATTCCAAGTTTTGAAAATTAGGGTTTCTTTGACAAACCCTAGGTCGACGAGATCAGGAACCAGGACGGACACCTCAAATCGGTAAGATCTAATCTTTTGATATTTACATTTGAGGTTCTCATTTCAAAATGGGCTATCACACTAGCTTCATGACAAGATTGGTGAAGCTGAAAACTTCCAAACATGGAAGTATAGGATTTCATTAGTTCTCGAAGAAAATGAATTGGACACTTACATAAGTGGAGAGGTTCCAATTCCAGAGGGAGACGAGGTTAAATCCTTACATAAGAAGAACTTGGTCAAGGTGAAGAATATCATTGTTGATTCAATCAAGGATCACCTTATACCACATGTTCCTTCCCTAAAGACACCCAAAGAGATATTTGATTCATTGACCAAGCTATTTGAAGGGAAGAACATAAATCAAAATATGACTTTGAGAAACTAGTTGAAGAATGTGAAGATATAGAATGCAGAGACCATACAGTCATGCTTTACAAGGGTCTCTAGAAAAAATATATACAAAATATAATATATATATATAATTAATTAATTAATTAATTAATATATTATTAGCCAAAATATAGTTTAAATACACACCTCCGCATACAAGGTCCAAGACCATGGCGGAGCTAAAAGAGCAAATCAAAAAAATGGAGAAGGACATAAGGTCCCTTGCCGCTGACCTAAAATGCTTGAAGGAAAAGATACAAAATAACAATACATTACTCAAAGACAAGCTCGTTTTGGTACTATAAAAGAGTCTCAATGACAAACTTGACATCCTAAACAAAAAACAAAAAGACTTGGATGACAAAATGAGTATTGTGATGGAAAACATAAACACCTTAACACAGAACATGAGCACCATGATGCAAAACCATAATACATTAATCGATATTTTAGAAAGGTGCATACCCAGTCCGGGCCAAGTTAGGAATCCAGACATGCGAGATGTCTCATTTCATGTTTCCACCCAGGAAACACTCGCAAAGAATCAAGAAGAATTGCAAAAAGAAATAAAGATTAACAATGCGACCCTTAAGCAAGATATAGAAACACAAGTACTTCCAGATATGGAGGCACGATTAAATAGAAAAATAGATGCTATAAGTAAAATAGTAGAGAAAAAAAACTAAAATCACCGCCAACAACGAAGCAATTCAGATATGTCACTTTCATCGTCCAGTAGTTCTGAGCCACCATCAAACCATAAGGCAAAAGGAAATCAACGTCGTCCTTACAAAGTGTACCCACCTAAGGAAAAAATAGAGTTGTAGAAATACAATGGGAGTGAAGACCAGTGCGTTGCTTGGCTAAACCAAGCAGAGGAATACTTCGACATTTACAACATTCAATCTAACAAGGAGAAGGTGAAATATGCGTCAATGCATATGGAAGGGTATGCCTATAATTGGTACTTATGGTGGAAAAGAGATAACTTTACCTACACCTGGAACTTGTTCAAAAATGATTTTTTTAACAGGTTTCAAGGAATCAAAGAAAATGATTTTTTCACTAAAATTACCAGACTACAACAATTCGAAAACGTTGAGGAATTCACCCATCAGTGGGAATCCTTATCGACACGAGTATTTGGGTTGTCTAACAAGCAAAGAATAGAAACCTATTTAGGAGGTCTTAAACCACACCTCCAAAAAGAGTTAAAGTTACATGACATACCCAACATAGAAGTAGCAAGACATAAAGCAAAAGCCACAGAACGCAAATTGGAAGGAATAAAATCAAAAGGTGATAGCCATTATTGACAAGAAAAAGAGACACAATGTAGGTACTGTGCAGATACTTGGTCTCCCATCCATCGATGCCACAAACCTCAATCACATGCCCACAAAATGGAAGATAGATCAAAGTCATCTAACAGTTACGCTGATAATAGAAAAAAAAAGAAAAACATATGTCATCGATGCCATGATGATTGGACCCCTGGTCATAAATGTAGGAACACTGAGACAATACAGTGCAAAATCATCAATGGAAAGGAAGTGCAAGTCTCTGCACAAGAGACCTTGTCCGATTCTAATACCGACACCGAGTCAGAATGAAGAACGGCACTAGGAAAATACTTAAGCTTTGAGGACAAAGCTTCCTTAAAGTGAGTGGCAATGAAACGAATATAAAATAAATTATTAAATAGATTAGTTAATTATATGAAAGAGTGTGACCCTTCACACTCAAAGCCTATAAAGGCAAGCCTCCATTGTACATTTTATCCATCATCCAATATTATTATTATTATTCATATTCATTATTACAATGATAGTCGGATTCAACTAACGAACAACCGGATTCGGTTGCTCCAGAGACCTTGAACCACACCATCATTTCTTGCTTGGAACCATTCTGTTTAACCTGTAGTTTCCCTACTTAGAAAATGTTAATTATAGATGTGCCAAAAATAGACTTTTTCAAAAAGCAAAAAGAAAAAAAGTAGGAAAGAGTGGTTTTGAAGGAAAGAGCATCAATCTAGCTTCTTGCAAAAAAAGGAAAAAAGAAAAAGAAATCTCAATGGAATTGAATTTTTACAAGAAGCATGAATGTATGAATACCAATGGCACATTGCCCCCCTGATCTCGGGTTTTGAGAAAAGCAACTGCTAAAATTAGTAGTCTTGGACTCAACTAGGTGTGGAAATAAATATGATCAATGTGTATGTTTAGATAAATGTACAATGTAACCATCTTGATGGAATCTTGCTAGACATTGACCCTGTATTAGTGCAAGCACAATTGGGGGTTAACACTTTCTTATTTTAAATTTAATTTCTCTTTACCTCCCTTGGATCATTGAACTAATATGACATGCATTTTGTTAACCCGAATTGGATGATGGATTGTGCTTTGAATGCTCAATCCATCATGCTCCTTCATTGTTGATGAGACATTGTGAAATCCCTTTAATGGATGCACAACTCATGATTTTTGAGACATCCATAGATGGTGTTCTTATCAAAATCCATAATTAGCACTGGCATTTGATGGATAGTATGCGATGCAATGTGATGGATCATCATTTAATGCTAAAAATTAACATGTTTTTTTAATCAATTTGAGTTCAAGTAGAATATCATATTTATTTCCCTTCCTTGTTTCAATCCATTCCTTTTGCATTCCCTCCCCTCCTTATCTCAAGGTTGCTTGTTTTGTGACTTGCTGGTCTATATGAGTAAGTTTTGGGCTCTTGATTTCATGTTTTCTTATGCATGTATGTTTATATGTGTCATGTGTGTGTCCTCTATGTTTTATCTATAATGATTTTTTGTTGTTTAGAACTGAGAGGTGGAGGTGTGCCACTACAAAATGATCCATCTCACTCATGTATCTTCATCTTTGTAACTACCTTGATAGTAATTCCTCATCAATGTGTCTATTGTTACAATGATCTCCATCTCTCTATCCTCTAATAACATTATCTAATTAAACAACTTGTGCCCATGATGTTATTTGGTCCATCCTCTTCAGTTTAGGTTTTAATGCTTCACTTCCATTTCATCCACATGTTTTGATATGGTGGTTCAAAAATTTCCTTTCCCTTCTTCCATGATCTCACTAAAAGTCCCAAACTCCAATCATTTTATGCCATGTGCCATCGAACTATGATATGCATTCATCAACTTAATGGATCCTTTACTTTTATGCATACCATGCATTATACATCTATCATGATCACTTTGGTCCACCAATACTTGATGCCTCTCAAACCCATACTTTGTCTTATATTGTTCCAATTCCTTTGTGCTTATGTGGTGAGCTTCAAGGTGATTTGATCCTTAATGCATAATCCACTTCATCTTTCTATAAATATGTTGAATCCTCCTTGATTTCTCAAATACTTCTATACCTCAATCCTTCTTGCTTTGAAATGATTCATCTACCCTTTGCGAGTTCACATTTCCTGGATACATCTATCGACAATCCTCTCATACTTATAATTTGTCTTGGATTCCAAAACCATCCTCAATATGTACACTTATGTTATCCTTGGTGTTCTCAAAATCAGTATAAGAGTACCTTCAATGATCTTGCATTATAGTCCTCGAGTTAATTAAGAATCATGTCCTCGTGCTTAAGTGCCATACCCTCATCTCAATTGCCACCATGATTCCTCATCTTTAGTGTGCTAATCTCTTCTTGGACCAATGATTTTCAATGATCATTGCTTCTACCTATCTTTCTACTTGCCAAGGTAGTCTTCACAACATATTCTTTATACTAGATTTGTCAATCGCTCTTGCAACATCAACCTAAGTCACCATTATTGGAGTCATCTACACTTATTTTCCTTTCTAGAGTCTTCACTCACTCAATGAAATTCACCATTGTTTTCTTGTAGTCTTCACTCTTATGCAATCTTTGTCATATTGTTCATATTTCTCCCACCTTCCTAATATTCATTATGTTTGCAACATTCTCCTCTTTCAACATGTCATTTTGCAAGGTATTGTCTTCCTTGACCCATAGTTGTTACCATTTATGATACCACTTATGCGAGAGATCATGGCAATCCCAAAACTCATACCAACTCAATTGATGACGATCAAACTCCCATATCAACATCGCTTCCCTGCAACACACCTTCAAAACCTTCAAGGAATCAATATTTCTCTTGGAGTACTAACCAAAGGTATTTAAAACAAATTTTCAACCATGAGACTCGATGATTATTACTCTTTAGAAAACATAACTTGCATTGAAAGTTTAATTCAATAACAAAATTACCCATACACGTAATAAAACATATCTTCACTTTCATTTAATTCTCAACACATTCATAAGTGGACATACAAACACATGCAAATTCACAAGAATACGGAGATCATATTCCCCTATTTCATTAATATATGGATACAATTACAAATTACATACATTGAGCACTCATCCCTTAAAATCAACCACTTAAAATTTATTTAGTATACTATCTTCCAATATTCTAATCTAATTGTGGGAAATTCTCTAGTCTCGAGGCTGTTAACCTCTAACTCTTTCTGCCTTCTATTATTTAACTTTGCTTATCTGTAACAATTTTGCATGGCTATTTGCTTCCCTAATTCTTTCCTCTTGTTTTTTTGCTACTTAAAATTGTCCACCTTCTCCCCATGAAACTCCATATTTTCCCCTATCTTGATGGTCATTCCTAGTCCATGTGTCTATTGTTTCAATGCTTGCCCTCTCTTCGTATTTCAATAACATTTTCATGCATCCTTAATGTTATCAATACCAACCTCTTCCATTGGGATTAACACTTTAGTTCCATTTCGTGCATGTGTTATGACCTAGTATATTTCAAGATGTTTCCTTTTGTATATTGTGTGAACTCTCTGAAACTCCTAAACTCCAATCCTTTTTTACTAGGTGTCATATTCTTACCGTGCAATGTTTTCTTTTGGCCACTACTCATGTCCTACATTGTATCACTTATCTTCATACCACTTTTCTATTGCCATATTTTCTTAGATCCCATTCCACTTCAGTGATCATTCACTTAACTCTTACCACCCTATGATCTCCCATGTCCCTCTTCTCATCATATCAATGATGCCTCTATTTTGATGCCATTCAACATGCAATCTACCTATATTAGGTTCTCTTTAGTCAACCAATCCTTGATTCCTTTCACAAACCGCACTTTGTCTTATATGAATCTAGTATCTTCATGCTTATGTGGTGACATCCAAAGCAATTTTATCTTTGATGCATGCATCCTCCATTTTGACAACCTGTATGTCGAAGTTTCCTTGTATTCTTGATACCTGATACACTTCAAGCCTTCTCTCTTTGAAACTATTCTCATACCCTTTGTGAATTTACCATTCTTGAAAATATCTATCCAAACCATTCTTGGTTTGCATGTTCATGTCATTTTTGGTGTTCTCAAATTGAATATCACTAAAGTACCTCTGATGCTCTTGCATCATAAAATAGTTTTTACAAATTTAAAAATATCCTATCATCTCCTCTTTTATATTTATTCAATAGATTTAACAAATGCAAGCCCCACCATATTTATTGTTTCTTTACACTAAAGATTGATTTAATAATAACATAATGTTTCACATATTTTGAAATATAAATAACTAAATCATTAAAATTTAAATGTACTATTTCATTTATAAAATAAATAATTGAAAACAAAATATTTTAAAATAAATAATTAAAAATAAGATATTTTAAATGTAAATTAAATAACATCACTTTTATTTATATATAATATTTTTATACTTTTATCTTTTTAAAATCTAGGCAAAGGCGTGGTACCTCCGTTCTCTCTCTAGGGATCGGGGTTATGAATTTCGTTCCATTCACGGTTGTTCCAGGAAGTGGCTCCATTGCAACAGTCCATCGATACTTTTCACTCATTGTCCCGACTGGATTTGAATTGGCGTTCCCTGGCTGCCTTTCGTCCTCCTCCTTTCAGGCTGGCTGGCTGCCTGTGTTGTGGTATGCGTTTGTACTTTTCATTGTCCCAACTGAATTGGATCGGCATTCCCTGGCTGCCTCTCTTCCTCCTCCTTTTAGGCTTCCTGCCTGCCTGTGTTGTGGTATCCGTCTGTGTTGAGTATGGAGCTCCATGTCATGTTATGTGTTGTCTAGTCTTGTTTGTGTATGTGTTGTTGTGTCTGTGGCTGTCTGTTGTTGTGTCTGTGGCTGTCTGTTATTGTGTCTGTGTATGTATTCCAGGGGTGGAGGCAGAGGTAGAAAATGGCATCACACCAACTTTTGTATCAACAGAAAATGCTTCAGAGACCGTGCCAGTGGAATTTCTTGGAGGCAAGTCATTTTTCCTTTGATTCCTTCTCCAAGGTTTTCTTTGTCTTTTTAATATTGATGCTCTGTGTTGTAGTGGTTTCTTGATCTGATAACTGAAAATTGGTTTCCAGAGTGGTGTGGTGTGGTAGACATACCCTCTTGTTCGCAGCGCACTGGGTTCTTATCTGTGCATGGAGAAACCAATAGCATTTACAGGCATTTGAAGTCTTGTTCAATCACAAAATCCAGGTATATCAAAGCTAAGCTACACTCTAAGACATCTGATTATAATTTGTTCTTAATAGGATTCAAGATTGGATTTCTATAACTGAAACCAGTGAAACTATTCAATAGATTTCTATGACTGGAACCGTATTATGGTTATATTGTGATGGGTCGTCATTCACTGGAAATGTGGAGGAAGTAGAGGTTGGATTGAATACCCAGCTAAGAAGATCTTGCAATTTGATATTAGTTGAAACTTTCATACCTAATTATCAGCATGAGCAGCATTCCAGGGTAGCAAACTCTATTTGAGAGGACAAAGGATATGGAAAGCTATAATTGAAGATCTTTTGGCACAGTTGATGAACAAAGCCAAACAGGTAGGTTGACCTAATTATCTATGATGCATACATATGTATCCTAGAAGTATTGGAAGCTATGAAAATAGAATGTGATCTATCAATTGATTTGTTGCAGGCTGTTCTTAGCGGCTTCTCAGCAGGTGGCCTTCACTGTGATGATTTTTGTGATCTTCTGCCCACAATTATTTTCAGCGCTGTGATCTACAGCTACTCATGAAGACAACTACGTGGGGGACAAAGCAGAGCACAATGGACTCCATATTACAGGTATCAGATTATATTATTAGTGCATTTCTAATTTGTTGTCCTCAATCCCTAGATTAGAAACCTTACCTTCTTCACCTGGAATGCCATAGACCAGATTCTTAGATCTCAAGGACCAACTTTCTAGAAAAAATCCCTCTATAGTTTCTTTCCGGCAATTTAAGATTGAATAAAAATTTCTCTCCAAAATATCCTTGAAAACATGCTCAAACTCCTATCATTTGGATGGTGATAGCCATAGAGCAAGTCTTCCTATGTTACTAAAATATGTGGATTCACACAGTTTGCCAATGGACCACACATGGTGCGAGGCCCTTACCCTCTTCACCTGGAATGCATGCCTCAGAACAGATTCTAGCATTCTGAAAATTACCTTATGAAATTAGATAAAATTTGGAAGTGTGATGAAAGAACCCTGCATAATACTGGGAGAAAAGTGCATTTGCAAGACATGGAAATAAAAATTTTTGGGATATGGAGATACACTGAGTAGTAACCTGGAAGATGGGGACCTGTCTTTCTTCAAATAATAAGCCATTGGATGTCAACCATATATCCGACAAAATGAGAAAAGGGATTGACCTCGACTGTTTCAGGATTAGCTGAGTTGGATGCTTAAACAACTCATTTTAACTAGAAAAGCTGAGTTTTAGTTGAGTTTTACCACCATAACCACTCGTTGGAACTAGAAAAGCAAACCATTGAAGTACCTAGCACCAACTTGTTCTTCATTTTTAAATGTATTACGTCTGATGGAAATGATTTTATTTTAAATTTAGAAATTTTCCCAAACACATTCTGATGGTAGGTCAATTGATTTTTCTAAAATTCTAAAATTTGCCCAAACAGAGTCTGATGGTAAGAGTCAAGACAATTGTTTTTTCTAAAATTTTGGAATTGTACAAATAGAGTCAGGATCGGACTTTAGACTGGAAAGGAAATGAATCTCAAAGTCACTATGGGAATTTAGACTGGAAATTGTGTTACTTTAGAAATAAATCTCAATCTAAGGACCACAGTCAAGGATGGCCATCAAATATCATGCCAAAACTGTCCACAAAGTGACAAAATAAGTGGTAGGTGGTTACTACCTTCCAAACCTCCTATTATAAACCATTCTGTAAACTAGACTGTTCAGCCCACTTGTTAATATTATAATTATAGAATTTAGAAGTGACCAACATAATCTCTTCATTAGTGCGTGGAATTTCGAATTACACTTAAGTTTCAGATGATGATGATAAGCTTTCATATTGTTTGGTGTATGGGGTTGAACTTACAAGGCAAGGGAAGGGTAGAATTGAACCAATAATACAAAAAAACATAGCATAATCATGTTGAACAGGAAAACACTCTCAGACTGTACAGTTTGTATTTTTTTCATAGTGGTAAAACCTATCAAAATTGTTAGCGATTTATTGGTTACTATCCACAAATGGGGTTGACTCATTTTTAATGAAGAAAACCAAGTCACTTGACATGAATCAGTGATAATTAATAAAAGAGTAGATTTTTACTCCTACCAAATGCTTGTAGATGTTGAGTAGTTAAATTATTTCATGAAAACTAATTCTTAATCCATCAAAAACAATTTTAAATATTGGAACACATCTAAGAACGGTTTATTCAAACTTTAACTAATATTTGGAATCAAGGAAGATAATTTTGTGCATGAGAAATGTGTTTTCCCCTGTACGTGTGGGCTGCTGATGGAAGGAATTACATACACAAAAGTAAAGGAAGGACTGTAGGTTAGGTCAAGCTGACTCACGATGGGAGAAGGAGAGAGACGTATAGAAGAGGCTGAGATGGAGCCATCTAGTTGGCCGATTTTCTCTGTTTTCTTTCAAAATGTCCCGCACATAAAAACAAGTGAAACAATTCCTTTGTGGACGTAGGGCTCCAAATGGAAATGTAATCAGGTACCCCTTAATAAGAGTAGGGCGGAAGGAACTAGTCATCCATCCTTGGTAGCATGACCTTTGCCTTTACAATCACGGGATAAACTAATTCAAATTAACTTGCTTTCAAATTACTTATGTGGATGGGTCATTCGGCTACTCGAGAGCTTATTTCTCCTACTCTACTAATATGGTAATGGCATCAAATGCCATCTAGGTTGTAAGTCTTTAGAATTTTCCTGTTCACAGGAAGTTGCATCTTTTCTTCGTCCAGGTTGCTAAGGTAGAAAGAATTTTCTCCAGTACAGTCTTTAGTCTTGTAAGGCATCTAGATTAGGGCAAAGGGGAGGGTATATTAAACTAGATTTGTGCTGGGGGACTCCGCTACAGACAGATCTGTCGCTGGTAGGACTACAACTCCTTTATTCAGTTAAACCAGTTTAATTACAGTGGTAGGTGAGAAGTAGGTGAGAACTAGTGCCTTCCCACATGCAACCATTGGCGCTAACTAAACTAGAGGAGAACTTACTGAATGTAACTGAAGAGTAACTAAGCTTAACTAGTTGCTAACTCCCAGGAACTGAAGGAAATTGGTGCCGACACTCCCAGTGGCCCCTAAAATGTAGGGATTGGTCTAGGAGGTGCCTAAACTGATGCATGCAAGTGCAGTCAGTTCCAATTATCCTCTATTGGTGTTCCCCACACTCTAGTGACTGGTACATGTGGCCCCATTAGGCCAAGTGGACCCAATGGTACTAGTGGACTTAGTAATAAATAAGAGACTCCTAATTTAGGCTAATATAATCTAATAGAGAGTTCAAATAAGGGAGGATTATAAATCCTAACATAAATTACTTATAAAAAGGCACTCATTTTAATAATTCCTTTAATTAAAGTGAATTTCTTAATTCCTTAAAAGGCATTAGTGACGAATTCCACCAGTAAGGCACAAAACCAAAGTGGAAGAACCTGTCTGATGCAACAAACATCAACAAAAGGACCCTTATATCTTGCCAATATGTTGAGAAGTGAGAAATCTATGTTTCAATAGGATAGACAGCCCATAGAGAAGATCCCTCTGGACAATAAACCACCCACTTGGATGCAAGAATTATCCCTTGAGTCTCCACATTATAAGTATGACTGCAATATCTACTCCAACTATTGAAATTATGCCTTACTAGGCAACTAACATGAAACATAATAGATGTGAGAATTTTAAAGAGTCCTCCCCAAAATTCTCCATTTCCAAACAAATAGGAGGCCCTTATTATGCCAAAGGATAAGTTTTCAATGCAAATGTTGAAGACATTAATCCCACATGGAAACCATAGAAAGCTCCACACCAAAGGGAATGCCAAGATAATGCACAATAACACCTTGGCGAACAAAATTCAAAGTTGGAGGGATCTAGCGAAGAAACCAACCAACTAATAATCAATTTTATCATTAACTGCTGCCCCTAATACCTTACAAAAATAGCCAAATCGTCCCTGGCTCGATCAATTGATCCTAGATTTGCATGCACAAAAATGAACAAATCATTTGTAAAATGGTTGTTAATTAGATATAAACC
>LPNX010490288.1:122098-132863 GCA_001517045.1 Pseudotsuga menziesii | reverse complement strand
TAGTAAAACTCCTTAACCCACTCCAATTTTTAATAAACATAAAATTACAAATTAGCCAAATATAATTAATATCATTTATAATTGCCTTGAGAGGCGTTATGTACCACCCAAATGAGTGATATATGTCATATTTGTAATGCTCACATGGCACATGCTGATTAAAAAAACAAATATAATTTATTTTTATAAAACCAAGCTCATGTCAGCTCTAAGATTAAATTGTCTACATTGTAAATTGGCCAAATTTAAGATGGAGCTATGCATTTTCCAGTAAAATGTTATTGGAGAAGATGAATTGAGAAATCTCAAATTCTAGTAAAAAAAATTGGATTGTGATTTATTGCTATGATCATTAATGCCTATTAAATATCTTTATACGAATGCCCACTTAACACTATAAAGTAGTGTTTGAGGAATTCATGAACAATACCCTTGAGTGTCACTGCAACTCTTTTTATATTAGTTTGGTGAAAAAAAACAACTCCTTTTAAATTAGTTTGGTGGGAAAATATTGTTCTATTGAATTGCAATAGACATACTCAATACGTTTGTTATCATTATATTTTTCCAAGTAAGTTTAGAGCTTCTGATTGATACCTTTTTTACAAGATTTGGTTCATTATACCTACCAAGTCAACTATGTTGAAGGTTCAACCCCAAAACTAGTTGAATTAAATTGAATTGGTCAAACTTGCCTGGGAGAGTTTGATTAGTTCCATGTGTACTTGATGAATTTATCAACACTCACCGAGTTCAATCAATACTTAGCTAGTGTTAAATGAAAAGAAAAACAAGAAAAAATACCTTCATCCTTTTCATTTATGCACTGGCATTTTCAAAAAGAGGGTTCTCTACAGTGTCAAAGCCCTCTACTCAATTTTTACACATGAATTATAAGTGTTTTTTAGGATTGATAAATGAATGTAAAGGAGTCACCATATGAATTATTAAGATAATTTTATTTGGTGAAATTAATGCATGAATTTAATTTCTTAAAATCAACCAACATAGATCCATCTTAACTCTTGAGAAATGAAGCAACTCAACTAATCTATTAGTAGCGTTTTGGTTGGGTTGGGGTTATTGCTTTCACATCGATGGTCAACCGTACCGAACCCACTATTCCTTATTAAGGCCAAGTTGATTTTAGATTCAATATTGAACTGAACTGAGATATGATAGCAAATAGTTCGATACCATGCATAATCATCAAAAAAACCAAACACTTAGTGGCCCTGTACCCCACTCACCTTGTACCAGCTAGCCAGCCAAAAATAGAACAAATATCATAAATTCGAATCCCGCTAACAAAGGTGAATAGCGGGGGCCTACAGTATTGAAAGAATCATGATTTTACCGAGAACAAGGACCCGGAGGTCTGGAGGGCTTGTCCTTTTGAGGGCAAGAGGGTCAAGGGCTATGTTTCTCTCGAGGGTATATTTATTGAAATAGAATCTAAGCCTAGGAAGCGTTCAAGGGCTATGGACAAGAACTATTGGATTGGAGAGCCCCTTCGGAATGGGAATTGACTCGGGCCAATACTTTCTAATGGTTTCCCTTTCCTGTTGGTTTAGTAGTGGAGCGATCCCGCGATCTAGCCATGAGTAGGTGAAAGAGAGTTACAATGGGCTTGGATGGATAGAACCCACGTATGTGGCTAGGGGTGAGAGACCAACCAAGATTGGGTAGCTGACGTCGGTGATCCACGGATTCCTGATCTCAGAGATAATTTTTTGAAAGCATCCCTTCTCCGTATTACTCATTCTGTCTAGTTGGTTCCTTGAACATCACTGGGTGGTGAGAATAAAAACGTAGAACCTCCTTAGGAAGGAGGGGCGATCCCCTTATAGTAAATAGTAGGGCAATGGAGGGTTAGGGCCGGAAAATATTAATTCGAAAACACCTTAATATTATGCAACGTATATATTGCAACTGGTCCCATTATAAAGAGGGGGGCATTGAACAGAATTGCAGGATTGGACATATTATTGAGAATAATAAGGAATAGAATCCTATCTAGGGCAAGATCCCAGAGAAACCCCTGGAACCCTTTGGTCCGCTAGCCAATATAGAGGTAGGACTAACTCTTTATATAGGGAGAGGTTCTATATATAATAATAAGTTACTAATAGCAAACGTAAATTAAATATTAATAGGCGGGCAGTGTTCTTCCCAATTTAGATCTGCTGGTCCCTCATGTATGCGACAACGAACCCAGCACTATAGTGGGGGTAAGGGGGCCTAAGTGATTCAAGATCCCTTGTGAACAAAGGGCACAGCTACACAACCAATGATTCCTAAACACTAGCGGGAGATAGGAGCAGCATGTGGCGTTCAGACCCCTGAGGATGAAAGAGTGTTGGGAAGAGTTAGCATCGATATACTTCCAAATTTTATAGAACAAATTACTATTCAAACAAGGAAATAAATAAGCTCACTTTTGAATAGAAAGATTTCTATTAAGAAAATATCTTATATATATAGTAAACCAACCAATCATAGTTGTCATAGAGCATAGCCAATAGTAATTTTCATAGCCATAAGGGTCATATCTAACCACCAAAAGATACACGGGTCATCCACCATAAGCCAGTAACAGCCACTGGAAGCCTTTTGCCAAATCCCCACCAGGTGTCCAACAGATACCAAGAGACTTTCACCAAGGGTCTTCTGCCTTAGCCTTTCACCAAGGAAGCCTTTTGCTTCCTTTCACCTTCTGCTTTACCCTTCAAGTAAGCGATTCATGAAGCAAGTGGTATAAGGAAAAATAGGTCTATCAATTCAGGTGGGTAGGTTAGTTTGGAAACAGTTCTCTATAAGATAAGCATGACTAATAAAAGAAGCTCATGATATTACATGTTTGTATTATGATTCCATGGTTTATAGTTTAGTTTTTACATAAAGCTAGATACGAGCATAGTACTGAGTGCAAAGAATGGAGACAATGGAACTGGAGGATTGATATTATGACAACTGAGAGTCTGTTTTCTGCCAACCAATTGAATCACCAAGAAATATACACATGAAAAACCTATATATATCTAGCCTTCAACCTTGAATGAACCCTTAGCCTCTCACCGAGGAGGAACCTGTAAACTTTAACCTTTAGCCTTGTTGAAACCATATGCAAAAGATATGTCCCCGGCACACCATACACGGGAGATAAGTCTCCCTTCATATGCGAGATAAAAGTCTCCCTTCACACCATACTCCGTGCAACTTCACAATCATTTGTCGACCCACCAAATGAGAGAGCCAAGTTTCCGCCATATGGAGCACATCCACCCAACACGGAGATGGTAAGTATGAGGCAGGGCAGCATGGATGGAATTATTTCTCTTTTGCCTCAGGTTAAGTGCATATACTAAGTTTTCTTGGAACATATTTCATATAACCTTCCCCTCGTACCTCAAGTCCCTTCGGGTCCTTCTCATTTTTCTTTTTTATTCAGATAAACCTATATTTTACGGGGTCTGAGATAACATTTATTATTACAGGGGTAATCTTTTATTATATGATTGCCTGGATGCAGTCATTTGCTTTGAAGCTGGAATACGTCATGCTATAAACCCAAGCTGGTACAACCCATGGAGATAGAACCTTCATCTAGGAAAGGAGCCAGAAGTATGCAGCCTTTTGCCTTGAACCAGGGGCCTTCCACTAAGGGAATTTGACTTAACCTTTTCACATTATTTTTCCTGTAACCCAGAAGCCAGATGCCATGAGCCTTTAACCTTTAGCCAAGCACACCCGAAGCCACAAGCTAAGCTTACCACACTAGGACTAACCTAACCTTAACTATAACAGCAAATACACCAATCATCACACCAAGTAGGACACCTCATTAAGGTAAACTAAGAGACACCTCATTCCATTAGGACCCCAAAAATGAGAAAAATATTGTAGAAAATAGTCCCTTGCCTCAACGAGCCAAGAGTCAACCTTTTCTGGGCAACTTAGTCAAGGTTGGTTATGAACCCGCAATGAATTATTGAGATATAGAGCTTGAGCACTATTGCTCATTACTCTTATTGGTCAGGAATCTTGCTTTACAGAGTTTAAGCAATCATTGATCTTTAGTCTTGCTGGTTAGGAATCTTTTTTATATTCCTAAGCTTGAGCACTCCATGCTCATTACTCTTTCTTGCTTCTCATTTTTTTAGTCAAGAGAGTCAAAGCCTACTTTGGTTTATTATCCCAGAAGGGTTTTTCCAACTAACATGCACCCTAGAGTCCTCTATTTATGTATGGTTTATTTGCTTTCCCTTTCCAATACTTTTCACAGGTGAATTCACAAAGAACATATTGGGCCTATAAGTTCGCTTACTATATCTGTGATACTAGGTCAAACATTTGAAAATAATTCATTTCGTCATTCCCTTGACCTAGAGGCCAGATGAATCTTTCTATTTTATTGTTGATTCCTTAAGGTTCGGAGGTCTTGTGCTTCTGAGGGCAAGGAATGTGGTTATTTCTTTTATAGGGAATTGGTGCTTGTGATAAAAATAGGTAATTTCCACCTCAATACTTTTTATATGGGGAGGAGAGGCTCTACTTACTCCTACTATTTACTATTTCTTGCTGACTCTTACTTACTATGACTGAATCTTACCTTACTCTATCAGTGATTATGGAAATCACTTATAAACAAGTTTTTAATACAGTGAGGCAAAAGGGAAGATCATAAGAAGAGTATGAGGCAAAGTTATTTTCACTAGTTCACCATGTGGACTACATGGAAAATGACTATAGGTAAGCAGACAAGTTATTGCATGGAATGGATATAGTAGTTCGCACTAAAGTCATGATGTGGAAGCCCAAGACCATGGTTTAAACCACAATATTAAAATACGGGTTCAGAGAAAACTGAATATGGCTGGTTGAACCACAAGGAGTAACTTTGACCCCGCTCATGACCCAACTAAGACTCCTAGAGTTGGAGGGTGTAGGTATGGATTTCGGGACCGACAGGTCAGGACCGCTAGAGTAGCAATAGTAGCACCAGTAGTGCCGTAAGTAGGTCATAGAGACCAAGCAACTCACCGCGGAGGTATAGCTAGAGGCAGAGGGAATATTGGGTATGGTTCAGTTTGAATAAGAAAGCATGGATAGGTTGGATGTTGGACTTGTGGAGAACTGCATATGAGTGCCCTCAATATAAGGTTGGGCCAGCACAGAGAGAGGGAGAGGCCAAGATGGGACAGGGTCCAGGACAACATTAGATTCATGCAGTAGTGGAAAACCATCATGCTGAGCATCAAGCCACGGTAATAGAGACTACAACTAGGATTAACAATATTTGATTATCTATTTTGATTTATCCTAGTGCAACAGATAGTTTTATTTCACATTTTGCATCGACTAGCTGTGGTTTGAAAGCCCAAGTTCAAGATGACTTCAAACTGGTAGAGATGGATTTAGGAGTCAAGCAATCCATAGGTTCCCTTGGTAAGGATTGTGTCGTCCAGATTGGTGATTTTTATACAAAGATGAAACTATATAGTACAGCCCTAGGATCCTATGACCTAATTATTGGAATGGATTGGCTTTAATCCCACCAAGCTATAGAAGACTGTTTCAAAGGGGTAGTTCATTGTCAAGATGATTTGGGTGACTCAAGGGATGGATTTGCTTGACCAAAGGGAGAGGGTTATTGAGGGAACCAAGCAAGAGATCACTTTGTGTTTCATATCAGCAAAGAAGGCCAGGAAGTGCATGAAGAAGGGTTGTAGAATATACGTTGTAGAGGTAGTTTTTGAGGGAGAATATTCCTCTCCTTTTAGTCGAGACCTCCTTTCGTCGGACCTCCACTCAGCTACACCTAGTGCTAGTAGAATACCAGGATGTGTTTCCCCATAATTACCAGGCTTGCCTCCAGTTAGGCAATTTTCTTTTTCTATACCATTGAAACTAGGGACTGAACCTATACCGAAATATCCTTACCATATTACAGTACGTGAGCTTCAGGAGTTGGGGGTGCAAATTCAAAAGCTCATTGATCATGGATTGATCAAGCCCAATGTTTCACCCTAGGGAGCGTCAATTATCTTTGTGAAGAAGAAGGATGGGACTCTTAGATTCTTTATCGACTACACAAATTTGAAAAAGGCAATAGGTAAAGTCATCATAAGGTTGGTGAATTGGGTGGGTTGATAAAATTGTTAAGGTGAATAGGCATAAGAGAAATAGGAGTGGTACCCAAGTATGATTAATTCATCAATTATTTTTGAATGCCCGCGATGCTCTATGTGAAGCCCATCCGATCCAATCCGATCCAATGCTGTTTGGGGCATTCCTAAATAGGATGATAGGCGCGTAGTGGTTTCTTTCTTCTCTATAAGTGGTTAAATAGAAGAGGTGGTTGGTAGCAGGAAGACACTAACATGAAAAGGCAAGTAAGGGATATCCTAGCAATGCAGTCTGGTTGGGCATATTCTAGCAATGCTGAGACTGGGATCCATGATTTTCTTATAAAAGGATATCTATTGAAAAGAAATTGTCTATTATTGACCGGATAACAATGAACTCCTTAGCACTTACTGGAGGAAGACGTACCTACCTACCTGGGCTATTCTTATCCCAAGATTACAATGTAAGAAAGTAAGAGAGCTATACCCCTTCTGTAATATTCCCCAAATCCCGATATTTTCTATTTCTAAGCAATTATGCTGATACAACTGGGCATGTAAACTGCCATGAAAAATCCCTATTTTATAGCAAAAATTAGGGTTAGGGTTTGTGGGATAGAATGAATACTTACCACTGATAAGCCAGCTAGAATGCTCCTGAGAGAGTATGCAAGCATCGAGAACTGGATCGGAGATGGACAGATATCTTCTGCTTCCGGTGAACCCCCAGCAGCAAGAACCCCAGTCAGAAAAGGGTGACGCTATTAGTCAAGGAGGTGTCCGATGATGCTGCTGATTTGTAGGACTGATAGCCTTCCCGTGACGGAGAGAATGCGTGGTGCATGCGGAATTTCTGAGATCTCTAGGTAGGATAGCGAATTGCTCTAGAGAGTCAGCTACTCACGCCCCCTGGATCTCGAAATTGCTGATAACTGCTCCGGATGAGTACGGACGGACATGATAATCACCGGGTATCGGAGTATGATGCTGATGATGAGAATAGTGCCTGAGTTTTGGAGTAAAGCTAAGATCTAAAGGCCCAGCAGCTAATTAGGGATTTCTGGATGAAAACCCCCCCTTATGGCTGCACACGTGTCCCTGCAATGATCTATACCATATACTGGATAACTTATGAATGAATGTAAGAGAAAATGGTGAACTTGTATGGCTTACCTTGAATGAGACTAGGACAGATGTTTCACTGCCAAAATCCCGTTAGCTGAAGACTCCGTCTCCAACCCCAACTGCTATGTTGCACGTTGTGCTGCTATCCAAGAGCTCCCAAAATAATAATCATCAAAATTGAAGTCTCCTTTCGCTTTATCCCTCTTTTATATCTTTCAACTGTGAAAACCCTAATCTTTGACGTAATTAGGTCACTTTATCTTCTAATTTGCAGTTGACTTGCGTGCATGTGGATGGAGACTTAAAGAGTGCATGCATCATTAAATAATGATTGGACGGCATGCACGGAGGTGGCCTTTGGCCTCAGTGGCCCTTCTTGACCTAATGATGATGCCCTAGATCTTCTATGGATGGCATCAGTCCTTAGTTGATTTCCCAGCTGTCAGTAACCGCTTGAACCCACAGGAATCACATAGGTTAGAGGTTTTGGGCCTCAAGGCCTAATCGGAAGAGGACATTACAGTACTCCCCGCTTGAGATTGCTTGTCCTCAAGAAACTTCAAACTGGGATGCTGCAATACCTGTTCACCTTCCCAGGTGGCATCCTCTGGCGGTAGTTATTTCCATTGAACCAAGTATTCTCTGATTACCCTGTTCCTGAGCTTCCTTTCTCTAGTCTGTATGATCCGTTCGGGAATTAGTATCAGCAGTCCTTCATCATCTAAAGGAGGCAATGGTAGATGGAGCAATGTGTTGCCCAAGGGTCTTCTTCAGATTAGATACATGGAACACATTGTGAATTTGCTTTCCTGTGGAAGTTCTAGTTCATATGCCACCTTTCCCACCTTCCTGATTATTCTGTATGGTCCATAGAAGCAGGGTTTTAACTTCTCTACTCCTTTCTTCTTAAGTGAGGACTATCTATAAGGCTGGAGCCATAAGTATACTAAATCCCCTACCTCAAAGCTCCGCTCAATCCTGTGTTTGTTGGCATACAACTTTTGTTGATTCTGGGTTGTTTGTAAATTCTCCTTCAATATTTTCAGAATGTCCTGACTGTCCTGTATCCAATCCTTGGCGTTAGGAGCCCTACTATCTCCAAATGCCAAATCTGCATATTCCAAGGCCTCGTACCCATATAATTCCTTAAAAGGAGTCATCCTAATGGACTTGTGATAGGTAGTATTGTAGCAATACTCCCCTAGGTGTATCCATTTGATCCAGGTTCGCTGCTTCCCTACTACATAGTTCCTTAAATATCCTTCGATCCACTTGTTGACTATTTTTGTTTGCCTGTCACTCTGGGGATGATAAATCGTACTAGTAGCCAGTTCGGTCCCCACCAATCTGCATGGTTCCTTCCAGAAGGAACCCGTGAATCTGCTATCCCGATCACTGACAATGGTCTTAGGTAACCCGTGTAACCTGAAGACCTCCCTGAAGAATAATTCAGCTACTTGAGCTGCCGAGTAGTCTGATGATATCAAGATGAAATGTGCAAACTTGGTCAATTTGTCAACTACTACATATAAACAATCTCACCCTTGGACCTTGGGTAATCCTGAAATAAAGTCCATGTAAATGCTTTCCCACTTTTGTTCTGGAATCGGTAGTGGCTGGAGTAATCCTACTAGATGGGTGTTCTCAATCTTGTTCTGCTGACAGATGCTACATTCCTGGACATGCTGCATAATTTCCCCCTTGAGGCCCTTCCATGAGAACCTCTCTCTGATTTGCCTGTAGGTCTTTAAGAAACCTTGGTGCCCTGATAAAGGAGAATTGTGGGTTGCCTGAATGATCTTTTTCCTCAATGTGGATTCTGGAACGAGGTATATCCTATTTTTGTAATACATGATGTCATCCACGATCTTGTACCTATCATCCTGAATTTTCCCATCCAATAATTCACAAGCGAATTTATTTTTGGAGTATTCTACTAAGAGAAGTGCCCTCCAATCTGTGGATATACTACTGAGAGATAATGGGGCTGGATTCCTGGATAATGCATCAGTAGCTATATTATTCTTACCTTTTACATAATCGATCTTGAAATCATAGGCTTGTACTTTGCTGACCCATTTCTGCTGTCGCTCATTCAGTTCCTTCTGCTCCAGGAAATACTTGAGGCTGTTATGATCGGTTTTGATTTTGAACTTACTGCCCACCAGGTACTGTCGAAATTTTGTGAGAGCATGCAAGATGGCTAGCATCTCTTTGTCATATATGGAGTAATGGCGCTCGTAGTTCTTCAATTTACGGCTCTCAAATGCAATAGGGTGATAATTCTGCATCAACACTGCTCCTAACCCTTCCCTTGAGGCATCGCATTCTACTACAAAGGGTTGTGAGAAGTCTGGTAATGCTAGAACTGGACAAGAACTCATAATAACCTTCATCTCCTCAAAAGTTTTCTGTGCTAAGTCTTTCCAAGTGAACGTTCCCTTCTTGGTGAGATTATGAGGGGTGCTGCAAATTGGGAGAATCCCTTAATGTATCGTCAGTAATAAGTGCACAGACCTAAGAAACCTCTCAATTCTGTAACTGTTTTTGGCGCAGGACAATCTCTGATAGCTCGAATTTTCTCCATATCAACCTGTACTCCTTCTGCATTGATTATGTGTCCTAAATACAACATTTCCTTCATGCCAAACTCACACTTGGACATTTTTGCATAAAGCGAATGTTCTTCTAAAATACTCAATGCTTTGTCCAGGTGTTTCAGATTCTCTTCCCATGTTTTGCTATAAATCAGGATGTCACCAAAGAATACGAGCAAAAACTTACGTAGCTGTGCTCTGAAGGTGTGGTTCATGCATGACTGAAAAGTGGCTGGAGCATTGGTAAGTCCAAAGGGCATGACCAAAAACTCATAGTGACCATAGTGACAGTAAAAAGCTATTTGGGAGATGTCCTGGTCCCTTACCCTGATCTGATGGTACCTCGAGCGAAGATTGATCTTGGAGAAGTATTGGGCTCCCTGAAGCTCATCCATGAGTTCATCAATTCTAGGAATGGGATACCTATTCTTAATGGTCTTTTTGTTGAGTGCTCGATAATCGATGCACATTCACAGTGTACCATCCTTCTTTTTGACCAGTACTACTGAGGATGCAAAGGGGCTAGAACTGGGCCGAATATATCCAAGCTCCAGTAATTCTTTGATGGTTTTCTCAATCTCATCCTTGTACCTTTTGGGATTCCTGTAAGGAGTGGTGATGACTGCTTGTGTCCCCTCCTCTAGCTCGATGATGTGTTCAAAACCTCTGTCTAGTGGTCTACCTGATGGAAGGTCTCAAAAAACCTTTTCATGTTTCTGTAGCAAGGTTTGAATGTCACTTGGGTGTTGTGTGCTGGTCTCTGGGGGTTTCCTGAAGGTGACCAAACATTCTGTAGCCCATTCTATATCATCCTGTCGGAGTACTGCCTCCATTCTCTGTGACGAGACTGGTTTTGGGGGATAAGTGTTCATGCCCCTAAAAACTACCCGTTTGCAGCCTGGCTCCTGGAACTCC
>LPNX010490288.1:95145-121999 GCA_001517045.1 Pseudotsuga menziesii | reverse complement strand
TATTTCCCTATAGAATAAAGCCACTGAACACCTAATACCACATGAGTATCTGCTACATCCACTACATAGAAAGAGTCTGTCATCTGATAGTTACCTAAGGTGACATTCAATTTTGGGATCCAGTAGTTGCACTCCATGCTAGAGTTCACGGCTACTGCTACAGTGAATCCTTCAAACTTCTCGGTCTAAATACCTCTCTTGGCTACCCAAGCGGAGTCAATGAAATTGTGGGTGGCTCCCCCATCAATCAATACTCCTACTCTGTGACCCTATACTACTCCCCTGACCCTGAGAGTATGGAATCTTGGTACTACATATAATGTAGCAATGACCCCCTCTGGTGTATCACCCTTATGTGATTCCTCCTAAGCTGCCCGTAGTTCTTCTGTGGCTTCCTGCTCATAGTTGTCCTCATCACTGTCTGAATATACCTGAATGTAGTGAGCCTTTACCTTCCCTGCACACTTGTGTCCTTATACCCATGGTTCCTGACAGGTGAAGCATAGTTTCTTCCTTCTCAAATATTTCCTAGTGTCCTCGTCTAACCAGGTTTTCTTGGGCACATCCTGCTGGAAAGGTTTAATATCCTTGTCCCTAACAGGAAAATTGGTTTTCGGTGGGAATTTGTTTTTGGGGATTGAATCCTGAAGATCTCTTGCTCTTCTAATGGTATCCTACAGAGTGAGGGGTTTGTAGGATTTCACCCATCCCTGTAGTGGCTCTGTGAGGGCCTCAGTGAATAACATAGTCAATCTGCTCTCTGACACGTCTGTTACCATAACGACTATCCTCTGAAATTCTGAAATGAAAGCCTCTGCACTACCGGTTTGTTTGAGTTGAGCCAACTCCCTGAAATGTATCTTTGGATCTTTCCTGTCAAACCTCTCTATGAGCTTCTGAGTGAACTCATCGTAGGAGTGTATGGTGTTGTGACCCAATGTCACCAATCTGTGGTACCACCACTCGTGAGCCTCTCCATCCAGGTGAAGTGTAGCCAATTTAATGGCATCTGTCTCTGTCATGGGGTTGAGTTGGAAATATGTATCCAACTTTTGAACCCATATCCTTGCTGATCCTCCACGAGTCCCATCAAAGTTCGGGATGGTCAACCTGCCCAAGGTCTTCTGCAGCTGATAGTTGTGATTGAAACCCTTGTTGAAATTCCTGGGTCTGTTCCTACTCTTCATGTTGCAGAAATCTCGAAAAGACATGGCAGCATGAAACTCATCCCCTAAGTCTCTACACTCATGTAAATAAGCCCCAAAAGGTTCGCTAGGTTCCACCTACATGACTGGCCCCCCTACTATATCTGCCAAGAAGTGAGGCATGGTAGGCCTAATAGAAGGTCGGCTGTATATGTGCAGAGTATTCTGAATGTTGGTGTACGCTATCTTTCCACTGCTGCTTGTAGATCCCCGATCTACTGGTGAGGGAGGTGTACTGTTGATACCTGTTTCCGGTTTCTCTAATAATCTGTTGATTGCATTGAGTACATCTTTTTGTCCTTTGGCTAAGTCTTGCAATGCAGAGACCAAGCTACGAAACTCCATCCAATCCTCCTCTTCTCCCATTCCTTTTCCCCTATCCGAGTGTATACCTGTTTGTTCCATATCTGAATTGGTATCTTCCAGTTGGATATCCTCAAACTCCCCTGTGTATCTACTCTTCCTCCTCCTATAGGTTAAAAAGGGTCTCCTCCTGTATTCATCTATGTTTCATTTCTTAATCCCATATCTGGCCAAGAAGATAGCTCTGATACCACTGTAATATTCCCCAAATCTCGATATTTTCTATTTCTAAGCAATTATGCTGATACAACTGGGCATGCAAACTGCCATGCAAAAATCCCTATTTTATAGCAAAAATTAGGGTTAGATTTTGTGGGATATAATGAATACTTACCATTGATAAGCCGGCTAGACTGCTCCTGAGAGAGTATGCAAGCACCGAGAACTGGATCGGAGATGGACAGATATCTTTTGCTTCCGGTGAACCCCCTGCAGCAAGAACCCCAGTCAGAAAAGGGTGACGCTATCAGTGAAGGAGGTGTCCGATGATGCTGTCGATTTGCAGGACTGATAGCCTTCCTGTGCTAGAGAGAATTCCTGGTGCATGCGGAATTTCTGAGATCTCTAGGCAGGATAGCGACTTGCTCCAGAGAGGCAGCTGCTCAGGCCCCCTGGATCCCGAAATTGCTGATAACTGCTCTGGATGAGCACGGACGGACCTGATAATCATTGGGAACCAGAGTATGATGCTGATGATGAGAATAGTGCCTAGTTTTTAGAGTAAAGCTAAGATCTGAAGGCCTAGTAGCTGATTAGGGATTTATGGCTGAAAACCCCCCCTTATGGCTGCACACGTGTCCCTGCAATGATCTATACCATATACTGGATAACTTATGAATGAATGTAAGAGAAAATGGTGAACCTGTATGGCTTACCCTGAATGACACTAGGACAGATGTTTCACTACCGAAATCCCATTAGCTGAAGACTCCGTCTCCAACCCCAACTGCTATGTTGCACGCTGTGCTGCTATCCAAGAGCTCCCAAAATAATAATCATCAAAAGTGAAGTCTTATTTCGCTTTATCCCTCTTTTATAACTTTCAACTGCGAAAACCCTAATCTTTGACCTAGTTAGGTCATTTTATCTTCTAATTTGCAGTTGACTTGCATGCATGCGGATGGAGACTTAAAGAGTGCATGCATCATTAAATAATGCTTGGATGGCATGCACGGAGTTGGCCTTTGGCCTCGGTTGCCCTTCTTGACCTAATGATGATGCCCTAGATCTTATATGGATGGCGTCAGTCTTTAGCTGATTCCCTAGCTGAGGTCTCAAGGCCTAATCGAAAGAGGACATTACACCTTCTTACTGCTGAGGTCTGGTCCTACCATGTGGGGGACTTTCTATTATAAGGTGGTGTACTTAGGGAATAGTGCTAGATAACCTCCTCAACAAATCGACAAGTTTAATATATACCTATACAATTCGACAATCCAATAAGAGTTATTGACTACACAGTATTGGCCTGGACGTTGATTCCCCATTGAACCACTAGTTGTTTTTGTCCAACCACACATGGAACTAAGTGCATGGGATCAGCAGATAGTGTCTACGGATAAGTTCAACATCTCCATGCGAGCTCGTATTTCAATGAGAAGTAGTACTTTCTATACAACTTTATTATGATTTTCATGGAGACTTCTTCAAACCGTGTACCATGACAACCATACTGTAAGGGTGAGTGTGGGAAGAGATGCATAGACTAAGATATTTTATGTTGGCTTATGCCATGGACTACAAGGCACTCTTAACTCTTGGCTTTCACTCTCTATCCATATTATCTATCGGCTACTTTTGGATTTCCTCTTGGGATTGAGTGCATTGAAACCTGGCATCAACACTTGACATGGATTACTGGATCTAGTAAAACCTACATGGCATCAACTCTTGGCATAAACACTCAGCATAAAATATTGGAGTCACCATATGAATTATTAAGATAATTTTATTTGGTGAAATTAATGCATGAATTTAATTTCTTAAAATCAACCAACATAGATCCATCTTAACTCTTGCTCTATGAAGCCTTCATAGGACTCAAATCTATTGAGGTGCAAATTCTTCTAACTCTTTCTCTATGAAGCCTCCATAGGAATCAAATCTATCGAGGTGCAAATTCTTGTAGTCTTAAAATTGAAAAAAATGTTTACACCTCAAGAAATTTAATGTATCTCTACATTTGATACAACTATAATTAAAATAGATCTAAGCTTATATTATTTCATGGGAAAAACGATCATCAATTTAAATAAACAAAATAATAGGAATAGGATATTAAATCATGTGCTTAATACTATTTATTATTATTACTATTTAGTAAAAATACTATCATTTAATAACGAAACTATTATTAAACCCATACAACTATTATTTGATAGAGAAATAATTCTTAAACCTATAATTATGTAATTTTTATATAACTTTGATTATCAATAAAACAACATATTACATGTTGGAAAAAAACCATTAGAAAAAATAATTTTAATATTTGTAAAACTCCCATATATCTTTTCTAATTGTAAACCAGCTGAGAAAGAAAAGAGCGAGGCCAAGGGTGTTTCTTGGTTTTGTGTATACACAGGGTTTCAGATTTTATTTATTTATGAAATCTAGAGTATAAGACTGCAAACCAACCAACCAAATCCGGGGTCAATATGCGGGTACACATTAACCGCAGTGACAGCCGTCGGTGAAGAGGGCACTCCTGGATATATTGGCCCTCGTTTGATTTTGTTCGGAGGTGCCACTGCTCTGGAGCGCAATTCTGTGGCTACTGGACCAACGTCCTCTGGTGGGAATGCTAATTGCCAGAAGCTATTAATGGGAAAGGTAAGCGATTCAAGGATAGCGATAAGCCACCTCATATTGGGGAAGCAAGCATTGATCTGTTATTATGTTGAAATTTCTTGTCTCTCTTGGGCCATCACGACCTTGGTATTATTGCTAATTTCTAGAAGTTATTAAAATGCAAGGTAAGGGATTTAGGGATAGCGATATGCCACCTCAGATTGCGGAAGCAAGCATCAAACCGTTATTCTGTGCAAATGTCTTATTTATCTTGGGCTATCAAGGCCTTGGTATTATTGATGTACTTGCATGGGCATGATCCAATGTCTTTTGCAAATCTTTATACGCTAGTTGACCAACGATTGCGAATTTGGATGATTGCAACCATTGACTCTTAACTCCCTATGCGTCAACACAGTTAGATAATCTATAGAGACATGACATATCACTGTATAATTTTACATTCAACATATATCTATACCACTAACGGCCTTATGAGTTTTAAAACGAATATTAAACGTTTGAATAATATTGAAATAACTCTACCTTTACACAACTTAACAACTTTACCTTTACACAATAACTTGCTTTTGATTCCCCAGTGGGTGCTCGTGAACAAAAATACTTTTGTAAAGAGCGTCTCTATTAAGTTGAACAAAACAAAACTTTGTTTGCACTTTTACTGATGCGGTAAGTTTGTACTTTGATAGACAGTTCTTGACAGGGCCTTCATACTATATGCTTGCCATGAATGGGTGTAATTAATATATCAATGTACAATTAATTCTTATGGAATTTTTTCTATTTTTGCATATTGTAGCATGATGACATCAAGAGGGAAGGGAAAAATTTAATTCAGCCCAAAGTTGAGGTCATCAAAGAGCGATTTACACCTGTCGAAACCTGGGTATGTTAATATATAACATATTAAATTGCCTTTATAATAAAGTAATGTAAGTTATTATTTGCGACCTCTGATGATTTCCTATTTGTTACTTATGTCATTTTATAACATTGAATGAGTTTGTATATTGGAATCCATTACCATATGTGTTTCTTATGAAAATGTAAAGAATATCAATTTGTATATTTATTATTTCCATAGCACTACTAAGCATGAAATGTTTGATATGACAATGTTGTTGTCAATATTT
This sequence comes from Pseudotsuga menziesii, assembly GCA_001517045.1. Classification (NCBI taxonomy): domain Eukaryota; kingdom Viridiplantae; phylum Streptophyta; class Pinopsida; order Pinales; family Pinaceae; genus Pseudotsuga; species Pseudotsuga menziesii. The sequence continues at coordinate 116,487 of LPNX010490288.1, read as the reverse complement.
GACTGGCACTAGTGTTTTACATCCTTCTATGAATCTTGTTTGATTGTGTTGTGTTCGGCTGGTTTGGGTAATCAATGATTGGAAAGCTAGACATTTGTTTTCTTTTCTTGATACTTCAAAGAAAATCAAACATAGGATACATATTCAAGAGGAAGCATGAATTAGACAATCAAATTATGCATTTTTAAAACCAGTTATGCAATTTTAGAATCCTGAGGAAATCGATTCCCCATTTTTATTCATGGTGTGAAATAATCAGATGCCTTTGGATCATTATGAAGAATAGTAGAGAGAAGACTCCCTAGAAGAGCTTAAAGTGAAGGCCTTTCATTTCTTGACTCTTCCCTGCGATACTTGACCTTAATGACCTGAATATTGTGTTAGATCTTATGTCCTCAATATCACTGATAAATTGCAGACTGCCAAAACAACAAAAAAAGGTTTGAAAAAAGTTATATTGATACCCATGGTTCTGAGAGCCCTGGTTAAATGCTCACCAAAAATGTATCTTGTTTTATAGTATGGATACATCTATGGCAATTCCTAGGAGTGGGCGTTCTCATCATGCAATCAAATCTTTTGGTTAAATTCTGATTCCCACTACAGCATGTCCTCTATCAATAAAGGTTTTGTATTTAGTACTGGTTATATTGTTCGAAACAATATGTCTTAGATGGCTTGGTTCATAATATCAAGGGTGCACTTAGATTTTGTTATATCAGTACTTCGTTGAAAGAGAAAAATGAATAAATTAGCGCATAGCTACTTTTAGGATTTTGTGATCCTATAACAAATATTATAGGAACTTATTTTTAGGATTTTGCTCTATTCAACAACAAACCAAAGGCTTAGAAAACAGGTTTTTCGTGGCTTCAATGAACTAATTACTTTTGGTGCATGAACTAATGTATACTTTGTCTATCTTAATGTTCTTGCATCACGATTATCAGGTGAGTGAGGCTTTGCAACCAAAGGTTCTAGTTTGGATAACATAAATTTTCTTCATGGAGATATCTCGATGATGTATTCCCCTTCGATACTTAAGGTTATCTGATCTGATCTGCAGTGCCTTGTGATACCCTGCATCCCTGCATCTGCAATTGAATCTACCATTGGTCATCTCATCCTAGTAGTTAGGGTTTTCTTGTTTGCAAAGTATCTTATAATGTTCGATTATCATCCTTTATTTTGCTGATGTAACTGCTTTTGTACTCGTTGGGAGTTTGGAACTTGTGTGGGAGGCCATTCCTTAGTTGGAAAAGAGTGATAGGATATTGACCCAAATACTTGGCTACTTAAGACAATTAAACATTATCTGATATGATCTGTAGTGCCTTGTGAGCCTTTGATACTCTGAATCCCGTTTTTGGATAAATTTGCGTTATAGTGCATGTACTTTCCTTTCTTCCTTCCAATCCTATAAAGAGTCAGGGTCTCAACTGGATTTACATTCTGAAGAGGCAGATTTACAAATTCCTAATTGGATTTTGAATCTTAGGGGCCTTTATTGAATTCAAAATTAGAATGAAGATGAAATTAATGTACTGTATTTTCCGTATAGGTCATGTCCATATGGAATGGAGCATGGGAATGGGGAGCATGGACACATCGATCAATGGGTTCTACAAGAGATGTACAAGATCATGGGCATGAAATTTGAGGTGATGCTGAATAGGATTTCCTCTTATACCTTTAGATCGTAAATACCTTGCTGGAAAAGTGGAGACGCATGGATGACTTATGTATGTCAGAGCCCCCGCAACAGCATTAATGATTCTACTGCAGGGTGATTATGGCTTTCCAAATGCAAGTGGTATGAGGGTAGTATCCATCACCCATTGCCAACATTTAATAGATGATTTCATCACCCATCGCCAACTTGCATGTTGTCAGCATAAAATGCAGGGGAGTGGGAGGATGAAGAGCATTGGGGATTGTGTAAAACAATCAGCGCGGATGAGAAATACGTAGTATGTAATAGACCCATATAATAAGTTAAAGATGGCACATTAGTAAGTAAGCATCAACCATTTTACCTCCCTTATGAATGACACATGAATTTAGGCATTACTTTATTACGGCCCTGATTATAATCATTTGACGAGGTAACTTAGTTTTAAGCTACGAGCAAGCCACTTGCTGGATATGAAATGAATTCGATGTTGATCCCTTTGCCTTTTCTTGGGTGACCTACTATAATCTTCTAACAAATATCGGTTTTGGAATTAGGGTTTTGGAGGCTAGTGAATCCCTATATATTGTATTGGATAGAATCTAGGCTTAGACACTACAACCTTGGTGGCCTTTGGATGCCATTCGTTATACACCCTTAGTGGACGATGGTGGGACAAAACAGTGTCAGTGGCCAAGCCTGACTTGTATCCCCGATGACGTTCAAATGGCCTTCATTATACACCCTAAGTGGTCGGTGGTGGACCAACACAGTGTTAGTGGGCACCCACTAACACCTTGGTGGCCCACCACCGACCACTAAGGGTGTATAATGAAGGCCATTTGAACGTCATCGAGGATACAAGTCAGGCTTGGCCACTGACACTATTGTGGCTCACAATCACCCTATAAGGGTGTATGGCGAATGGCATTTAAAGGACATTGGGAATAGAATTTAGGCTCGGTCAACATCAATTTCGATGTACATCATTCTCTATTGAAAGGTCTGAGGTCGGGGGAGACGATAGTGTTGTGTTGTTTGTGGTTGGGAGGCGATAGATCATCACTGTGGTTAAACGAGCTCCACACCCAGTTTGTTTCGATGCTCTGTCTTTCTTCTACCGATCTTGGTTTTACTACTGCCAATTTCTAACATGGTATCAAAGCATTTCTAGAAGCCATTGTCGATCACTAGGGCTTGACATTTTGAGGCCTCCCCTCACCAATTCAGGAGAAAAAGTGACTTGGAAAATTTGCCCTTGGGAAGGCACATCTGCTGATGAAGGAAAAATCTAGTTATGAGAAGTTTTCTTTTTGACCCAATTCCGCAGTTGCCGTAGTTACTGTGGAAATTAGGGTTTCAAGTTTCATGTTGTTAAGTTCATAGTTTTGGATCGATCTTATCTCCTCTCAACTCACCTTGATAAGACACATTAACCTTTGGATTTAGTTTCACAAGATTCCAAACTTCATTTTTGACCTGGCTCCTACTAGGGGTTCTAGTTCAAATCTACAGGCAAGATGATTGGAATGAAGGTTGAAGATCATCTTGATGGAAACAAAAACTTCATCTCTTGGAATTCTAGAGTTCTTTTCATTTTGGAAGAAAATCATCTTTTGAAGCTTGTCAATGAGAAGGTTTCAAAACCAGAAGCTGAAGAAGACAAGTCTCATTGGAGGAGGAGTGATGCCAGAGCAAGAAGAATCTTGGTAGACTTAGTCAGGGATCATTTGGTTCCTCAAATCTCGCAAAAGAAGAGAACTAGGAAGATGTTCAAAACCCTAAAGAGGCTATTTGAGCACAATATCATCAATGTGACTCTCACGTTGATAAATGAACTATCAAATATAGTGTTGTATTGTCCTTGGTTGGGAGGTGATAGATCATCACAGTGGTTAAACGAGCTCCACACCTAGTTTGTTTATGTGCTTAGTCTTTCTCTTAGTGATCTTGGTTTTACAACTGCCAATATCTAACATGGTATCAAAGCTATTCTAGAAGCCATTGTCGAAAGCTAGGGCTTGACATTCAAATCTGCAGGCAAGCTGATTGGAATGAAGGATGAAGATCATCTTGACGGAACCACAAACTTCTCTTAGAAGTATAGAGTTCTCATCTTGGAAGAAAATGATCTCTTAAATATTGTCAATGAGAAGGTTCCAAAACCTGATGCTGAAGAAGACAAGTCTCATTAGAGGAAGAGCAATGCTAGATCAAGAAGAATCTTAGTAGACTCAGTCAGGGATCATTTGGTTCCTCAAATATTGCAAAAGAGGACGACTAGGAAGATGTTCAAAACCGTAAATGAATGATGATTGTTAATGGCCAAGCCTGACTTGTATGGGTGACGATGTTCAAATGCCATTCATTATACACCCTTAGTGGTCGGTGGTGGACAACCATAGTGTTATTGGGCACCCACTAACACCTTGGTGGTCCACCACTGACCACTGAGGGTGTATAATGGAAGGCATTGTAAGGCCGTCAGGGATAGGAGTCAATCTTGGCCATTGACACTATTGTGGCCCACATTTGACCTACAAGGTGTACGACGAATTGCATTTAAAGGCCACTTGGAGCAGAATTTAGGCTCGGTCAACATCCATTTTGATGTACATCCTTCTCTATTGAAAGGTCTAAGCTCGGGGGAGGCAATTGTGTTTCATTGTCTATTGTTTGGAGGTGATAGATCATCACCGTGGGTAAACAAGCTCCACACCCAGTTTGTTTATGTGCTTCCGTCTTTCTTCTAGGATCTTGGCTTTACAACTGGAAATTTCTAACATGGTATCAAAGTAGTTCTTGAAGGCTTTGTCGAAAGCTAGGGCTTGACATTCTGAGGCCTCCCTTAACCAATCCAGGAGAGAAAGTGACATGGAAACTTTGCCCAAGGGAAGGCACATCTATTGATAAAAGAAAAATCCAGTTCTAAGAAGCTTCATTTTTACCCAATTTCGGTGCGTAGTTCTAGCTTGATCTTATCTCCTCTCAACTCGCCTTGATAAGGCACATTAACCTTTGGATTCAGTTTCACAAGATTCCAAATTTCATTTTTGACCTAGCTCCTACTAGGTTTCTAGTTCGAATCTGCAGGCAAGATGATTGGAATGAAGGTTGAAGAACATCTTGATGGAGCCACAAACTTCATCTCTTGGAAGTCTAGAGTTCTCATCTTGGAAGAAAATGATCTCTTAAAGCTTGTCAATGGGAAGGTTCTAGAACCAGATGCTGAAGAAGACAAGTCTCATTGGAGGAAGAGTGATGCCAGAGCAAGAATAATCTTGGTACACTCAGTTAGGGATCATTTGGTTCCTTAAATCTCGTAAACAAAGACGACTAGGAAGATGTTCAAAATCGAAAAGGAATGAATATTGTTAATGGCCAAGCCTCACTTGTATGGGCGATGGTGTTCAAATGCCATTCATTATACACCCTTAGTGGTCGGTGGTGGACCACCACAGTGTTAGTGGGCGCCCACCAACACCTTGGTGGTCCACCACTGAACACTGAGGGTGTATAATTGAAGGCATTTTAAGGTCGTTGGGGATAGAAGTTAGGCTTGGACACTGACACTATTGTGGTCCACAATTGACCTACAAGGGTGTATGATGAATGGCATTTAAAGGCCATGGGGAGTAGAATTTAGGCTCGGTCAACATCCATTTCGATGTACATTGTTCTCTATTGATAGGTCTGAGCTCGGGGGAGACAATAGTGTTGTATTGTCTATGGTTGTGAGGTGATAGATCATCACTGTGGTTAAACGACCTCCACACCCAGTTTGTTTATGTGCTCTGCCTTTCTTCTAGTGGTCTTGGTTTTACAACTACCAGTTTCTAACATGGTATCAAAGTAGTTCTAGAAGCCATTGTCAAAATCTTGGGATTGACATTCTGAGGCCTCCTCTCACCAATCCAGGAGAAAAAGTGACTTAGAAACTTCGACCTCCCCTCATTAATCCAGGAGAAAAAGTGACTTGGAAACTTCACCCAAGGGAAGGCGCATCTATTGATGAAGGAAAAATCTGGTTCTGAGAAGTTTCATTTTTGACCCAATTTTGGTCCATAGTTTTGGCTCAATCTTATCTCCTCTCAACTTGCCTTGATAAGACACATTAACCTTTGGATTCAGTTTCACAAGATTCCAAACTTCATTTTTGACCTAGCTCCTACTAGGATTTCTAGTTCAATTTTGCAGGCAAGACGTTTGTAATGGGATCATCTTGATGGAGCCACAAACTTCATCGCTTGGAAGTCTAGAGTTCTCATCTCTTGCAATATCTCAAATATTGATATTTTCTATTTCTATGCAAAGTTATTGAAATAGCCGGGCATGCAAACTGCCATGCAGAATTCCCCTATTTTATAGCTGAAATTAGGGTTAGGGTTTGCAGAATAGAATGAACACTTACCACTGATAAGCCGGCTGAATATGCTCGAGAGAAAATACACATGCAAGATGTACTGAGTTGATGAAGAAATGAGCTCGTTTTTCACCGTAAAACCCCGGTATTATGAATCAGCTAAGTGTGACATTTTTGCTGAAGGGATGGTCAGTGTCTACTGAAAATAGGTTGAAGGGTAGGTGTGTCCGTGCCGGAGAGGATGGCTAGAGCATGCAAGAGTTTTGACCTATCCATATTCCCTAGCGAATTGATCTACCAGTCTGCTACTCATGCCCCCACACCTCTGTAATCTATTGCTAGCTGCCCTAGGTGCACAATCTGATGGCTGATAATCACTCAAGGTAGCAGAGTGATCCTATCAGTGAGGATGCAGGCCACATGCGGAAGAAATATGATGGTCCAGATTCCTTGTGGATAACTTGGGTTTTCCAGCTAAATGCCCCTAGCTGTATGGATATACATGCAAATAATCTTCTGGAATATACTGAAACAATGGATAATGATGAATGCAAAGGATACGGTGATAAACTTGGATGGTTTATCCTGAAGGATACTAGGGCAGATATCTCACTGTCGAAACCCTGTTAGTTGAAGACGCCGTCTCCAGCCCCAACAGCTGTGGCCGCACGTTGTGCTACTACTCAAGAGCTCCAAAATCAATAATCATCAAAAGTAAAGTCTCCATTCACTTTATCTTTATTTTATAACTTTTGACTGCAAAAAACCTAACTTTTGACCTAATTAGGTCACTTTAACTTCTAATTTGTAGTTGATTTGCATGCATGCGCATGGAGACTTAATCGGGTGCGTGCATCATTAAATAATGCTTAGATGTCATGCATGTCGGTGGCCCTCTTTGACCCAATGGTGATATAATATTGATGCCCTAGATTTTCTGTAGATGGCATCAGTATTCAGTTGATTCCCTAACTATCAGTACCCGCTTGAATCAATGGGCATAAGATAGGTTAACGGGTGTTCTCAGGGTGGTTTAGTTGGAAGGGAAAATTACACTTCTACTAGGGTTTCTAGTTCAAATTTGCAGGCAAGATGATTGGAATGAAGGTTAAAGATCATATTGTTGGAGCCACAAACTTCATCTCTTGGAAGTCTTGATTTCTCTGTAACGTCCTCTTCCGATTAGGCCTTGAGGCCCAAAACCGCTAACCTATGTGATTCCTGTGGGTTCGAGAGGTTACTGACAGCTAGGGAATCAGCTAAGGACTGATGCCATCCATAGAAGATCTAGGCATCATCATTAGGTCAAGAAGGGCCACCGAGGCCAAAGGCCACCTTCGTGCATGCCATCCAAGCATTATTTAATGATGCATGCACTCATTAAGTCTCCATTCACATGCATGCAAGTCAACTGCAAATTAGAAGATAAAGTGACCTAATTAGGTCAAAGATTAGGGTTTTCATAGTTGAAAGTTATAAAAGGAGGATAAAGAGAAAGGAGACTTCACTTTTTTGATGATTATTATTTTGGAAGCTCTTGGATAGCAGCACAGTGTGCCGCACAGTAGTTGGGGTTGGAGACGGAGTCTTCAGCTAACGGGATTTCAGCAGTGAAACATCTGTCCTATTCTCATTCAAGGTAAGCCATACAGGTTCACCATTTTCTCTTACATTCATTCATAAGTTATACAGTATATGGTATAGATCATTGCAGGGACACGTGTGCAGCTGTAAGGGGGGTTTTTCAGCCAGAAATCCCTAATCAGTTGCTGGGCCTTCAGATCTCAGCTTTACTCCAAAACTCAGGCACCATTCTCATCATCAGCATCATACTCCGATACCTGGTGATTACCAGATCCGTCCATGCTCATCCGGAGCAGTTACCAGCTATTTCGGGGTCAAGGGGGCATGAGCAGCTTCCTCTCTGGAGCAAGTCGCTATCCTTCCTAGAGACCTCAGAAACTCTACATGTACCAGGCATTCTCTCTGAAATGGAAAGGCTATTAGTCGTGCAAATTGGCAGCGTCATCGGACACCTCCTTCACTGAAAAAGTCACACCTTTTCTGACTTGGGTTCTTGGTGCTGGGGTTTCACCGGAAGCATAAGATATTTGTCCATCTCCGATTCAGTTCTTGATGCTTGCATACTCTCTCAGGAGCAGTCTAGTCGACTTATCAGTGGTAAGTGTTCACTCTATCTCACAAACCCTAACCCTAATTTTTTCTATAAAATAGGGATTTTTGCATGGCAGTTTGCATGCCCAGTTGTATCAGCATATTTGCTTAGAAATAGAAAATATCAGAATTTGGGATATTACAGTGGTATCAGAGCTATCTTCTTGGCTAACTGTGGGCTTAAGAAATGAAACTTAGATGAATATAGAAGGAGACCCTTTTGTAACCTATAGGAGGAGGAAGAGTAGATACACGGGGGAGTTTGAGGATATCCAACTAGAAGATACCAATTCAAATATGGAACAAACAGGTATACACTCGGATAGGGGAAAAGGAATGGGAGAAGAGGAGGATTGGATGGAGTTTCAAAGCTTAGTCTCTGCATTGCAAGACTTATCCAAAGGACAAAAAGATGTACTCAATGCAATCAACAGATTATCAGCGAAACCAGAAACAGGTATCAACAGTACACCTCCCTCACCGGTAGATCGGGGATCTACAAGCAGCAGTGGAAAGATAGCGTACACTAACATTCAGAATACTCCGCACATATACAACAGACTTTCTATCAGGCCTATCATGCCTCACTTCTTGGCAGATATAGTAGGGGGCCCGGTCATGCAGGTAGAACCTAGCGAGCCTTTTGGGGCTTATTTACAGGAGTATAGAGACTTAGGGGATGAGTTTCATGCTGCCATGTCTTTTTTAGATTTTTGCAACATGAAGAGTAGGAACAAGCCCAAGAATTTCAACAAGGGTTTCAATCACAACTATGAGTTGCAGAAGACCTTGGGCAGGTTGACCATCCTGAACTTTGATGGGACTCGCGGAGGATCAGCGAGGATATGGATTCAAAAGTTGGATACCTATTTCCAACTCAACCCCATGACAGAGACAGATGCCATTAAATTGGCTACACCTCACCTGGATGGAGAAGCTCACGAGTGGTGGTACCACAGATTCGTGACATTGGGTCACAACACCATACATTCCTACAGTGAGTTCACTCAGAAGCTCATAGAGAGGTTTGACAGGAAAGATCCAGAGATACATTTAAGGGAGTTGGCTCAACTCAAATAGACCGGTAGTGCAGAAGCTTTCATTTCAGAATTTCAGAGGATAGCCGTTATGGTAACAAATGTGTCAGAGAGAAAATTGACTATGTTATTCACTGAGGCCCTCACAGAACCACCACGGTGATGGGTGAAAGCCTACAAACCCCTCACTCTGCGGGATGCCATTAGTAGAGCAAGAGATCTTTAGGATTCAGTCCCCAAAAACAAATTCCCATTGAAAACCAATTTTCCTGTTAGGGACAAGGACAAGAAACCTTTCCAGCAGGATGTGCCCAAGAAAACCTGGTTAGACGAGGACACTAGGAAAGATTTGAGAAGGAAGAAACTATGCTTCACCTGTCAGGAACCATGGGTACCGGGACACAGGTGTGCAGGGAAGGAGAAGGCTCACTACATTGAGGTATTTTTAGATAGTGATGAGGACGACTATGGGCAGGAAGCCACAAAAGAACTACGGGCAACTGAGGAGGAATCACACCATGGTGATACACTAGAGGGAGTCATTGCTACATTATCTGGAGTACCAAGATTCCATGCTCTCAGGGTCAGGGGAGTAATACAAGGTCATAGAGTAGGAGTATTGATTGATGGGGGAGCCACCCACAATTTCATTGACTCTGCTTGGGTAGCCAAGAGAGGTATTCAGACAGAGAAGTTCAAAGGATTCACTGTAGCAGTAGCCGGGAACTCTAGCATGGAGTGCAACTACTGGATCCCAAAGTTGAATGTCGCCTTAGGTAACTATCAGATGACAGACTCTTTCTATGTAGTGGATGTAGTGGATACTCATGTGGTATTGGGTGTTCAGTGGCTTTATTCTATATGGAAATACACTACAGACTACAGGGCAATGGAAATGGAATTCCAGGGGCCAGATGACAAACGGGTAGTTTTGAGGGGCATGAACACTTATCCCCCAAAATCGGTCTTGTCGCAGAGAATGGAGGTGGTACTCCGACAGGATGATATAGAATGGGCTGCAGAATGTTTGGTCACCTTCAGGAAACCCCTAGAGACCAGCACACAACACCCAAGTGACATTCAAACCTTGCTACAGAAAAATGAAAAGGTTTTTTGGGACCTTCCATTAGGTAGACCACCAGACTGAGGTTTTGAACACATCATCGAGCTAGAGGAGGGGACACAAGCAGTCATCACCACTCCTTATAGGCATCCCAAAAGATACAAGGATTAGATTGAGAAAACAATCAAACAATTACTAAAGCTTGGATATATTCAGCCCAGTTCTAGCCCCTTTGCATCCTCAGTAGTACTGGTAAAAAAAATGATGGTACACTGTGAATGTGCATCGATTATCGAGCAGTCAACAAAAATACCATTAAGAATAGGTATCCCATTCCCAGAATTGACGAACTCATGGATGAGCTTTGGGGAGCTCAATACTTCTCCAAGATCGATCTTCGCTCGGGATACCATCAGATCAGGGTAAGGGACCAGGACATCTCCAAAACAGCTTTTCGCTATCACTTTGGTCACTATGAGTTTTTGGTCATGCCCTTTGGACTTACCAATTCTCCAGCCACTTTTCACTCATGCATGAAGCACACCTTCAGAGCATAGCTACGCAATTTTTTGCTCGTATTCTTTGATGACATCCTGATTTACAACAAAACATGGGAAGAGCATCTGAAACACCTGGATGAAGCATTGAGTATTTTAGAAGAACATTCTCTTTATGCGAAAATGTCCAAGTGTGAGTTTGGCATGAAGGAAATGTTGTATTTAGGACACATAATCAATGCAGAAGGAGTACAGGTTGATATGGAGAAAATCTGAGCTATCAGAGATTGGCCCACGCCAAAAACAGTGACAGAATTGAGAGGTTTCTTAGGTTTGTGCACTTATTACCGATGGTACGTTAAGGGATTCTCCCAATTTGTAGCACCCCTCACAGATCTAACCAAGAAGGGAGCGTTCACTTGGCCAGACTTAGCACAGAAAACTTTTGAGGAGATGAAGGTTATTATGAGTTCTTGTCTAGTTCTACCATTACCAGACATCTCACAACCCTTTGTAGTAGAATGTGATGCATTAGGGGAAGGGTTAGGAGCAGTGTTGATGCAAAATAATCACCCTATTGCATTTGCGAGCCATAAATTGATGAACTACGAGCGCCATTACTCCATATATGACAAAGATTCTAGCCATATTGCATGCTCTCACAAAATTTAGACAGTACCTAGTGGGCAGTAAGTTCAAAATCAAAACCGATCATAACAGCCTCAAGTATTTCCTAGAGCAGAAGGAACTGAATGAGCGACAACAAAAATGGGTCAGCAAAGTACAAGCCTATGATTTCGAGATCGAGTATGTAAAAGGTAAGAATAATGTAGTAGTTGATGCATTATCCAGGCGTCCCACCCCATTATCTCTCAGTTTTATATCCACATATTGGAGGGCACTTCTCTTAGTAGAATACTCCAAAAATAAATTTGCTTGCAAATTATTGGATGGGTAAATTCAGGATGACAGGTACAGGAATGTTGATGACATCATCTATTACAAAAATAGTATATACCTCGTTCCATAATCCACATTGAGGAAAAATATCATTCAGGCAGCCCATGATTCTCCTTTATCAGGGCATCAAGGTTTCTTAAAGACCTACAGGCAGATTAGAGAGAGGTTCTCATGGAAGGGCCTCAAGGGGGAAATTATGCAGCATGTCCAGGAATGTAGCATCTGTCAGTAGAAAAAGATTGAGAACACCCATCCAGCAGGGTTACTCCAGCCACTACTGATTCCAAAACAGAAGTGGGAAAGCATCTCCATGGACTTTATTTCAGGATTGCCCAAGGTCCAAGGGTGAGATTGTTTATATGTATTAGTTGACAAATTGACCAAGTTTGCACATTTCTTCTCGATATCATCAGACTACTCGGCAGCTCAAGTAGCTAAGTTATTCTTCAGGGAGATCTTCAGGCTACATGGGTTACCTAAGACCATTGTCAGTGATCGGGATAGCAAATTCATGAGTGCCTTCTGGCAGGAACTGTTCAGATTGGTGGGGATCGAACTGGCTACTAGTACGATTTATCATCCCCAGAGTGACGGACAAATGAAAATAGTCAACAAGTGGATCGAAGGATATTTAAGGAACTATGTAGCAGGGCAGCAGTGAACCTGGATCAAATGGATACACCTAGGGGAGTATTGCTACAATATTACCTATCGCATGTCTATTAGGATGACTCTTTTTAAGGCATTATATGGTTACGAGGCCTTGGAATATGCATATTTGGAATTTGGAGATAGTAGGGCTCCTAAGGCTAAGGATTAGATATAGGACAGTCAAGACATTCTGAAAATATTGAAGGAGAATTTACAAACAGCCCAGAATCAACAGAAGTTGTATGCCGACAAACACAGGATTGAGCGGAGCTTTGAGGTAGGGGATTCAGTATACTTAAGGCTCCAGCCTTATAGACAGTCCTCGCTTAAGAAGAAAGGAGCAAAGAAGTCAAAAACCCGCTTCTATGGACGATACAGAATAATCAGGAAGATGGGAGAGGTGGCATATGAACTAGAACTTCCACAGGAAAGCAAAATTCACAATGTGTTCCATGTATCTAATCTGAAGAAGACCTTTGGGAAACACATTGCTCCATCTACCGAATTTCCTCCTTTAGATGATGAAGGACTGCTGATACTGATTCCTGAATGGATCATATAGACTAGAGAAAGGAAGCTCAGGAACAGGGTAATCAGAGAATACTTGGTTCAATGGAAAGAACTACCGCCAAAGGATGCCACCTGGGAAGGTGAACAGGTATTGCAGCATCCCAGTTTGAAGTTGCTTGAGGACAAGCAATCTCAAGTGGTGAGGACTGTAATGTCCTCTTCTGATTAGGCCTTGAGGCCCAAAACCGCTGACCTATGTGATTCCTGTGAGTTCGAGCGGTTACTGACAACTAGGGAATTAGCTAAGGACTGATGCCATCCATAGAAGATCTAGGGCATCATCATTAGGTCAAGAAGGGCCACCAGGGCCAAAGGCCACCTTCGTGCATGCCATCCAAGCATTATTTAATGATGCATGCACTCATTAAGTCTCCATCCACATGCATGCAAGTCAACTGCAAATTAGAAGATAAAGTGACCTAATTAGGTCAAAGATTAGGGTTTTCGTAGTTGAAAGTTATAAAAGGAGGATAAAGCGAAAGGAGACTTCATTTTTTTGATGATTATTATTTTGGAAGCTCTTGGATAGCAGCACAGCGTGCCGCACAGTAGTTGGGGTTGGAGACAGAGTCTTCAGCTAATGGGATTTCGACAGTGAAACATCTGTCCTAGTCTCAGTTAGGGTAATTCATACAGGTTCACCATTTTCTCTTACATTCATTCATAAGTTATCTAGTATATGGTATAGATCATTGCAGGGACATGTGTGCAGCCGTAAAGGGGGTTTTTCAGCCAGAAATCCCTAATCAGTTGCTTGGCCTTCAGATCTCAGCTTTACTCCGAAAGTCAGGCACCATCCTCATCATCAGCATCATACTCCGGTACCTGGTGATTATCAGATCCGTCCATGCTCATCCGGAGCAGTTACCAGCTATTTTGGGCTCAAGGGGGCATGAGCAGATACCTCTCTAGAGCAAGTCGCTATCCTGCCTAGAGACCTCAGAAACTCTGCATGTACCAGGCATTCTCTCCGACACGGAAAGGCTATCAGTCTTGCAAATCGACAGCTTCATCGGACACCTCCTTCACTGAAAATGTCACCCCTTTTTTTATTTTGGTTCTTGCTGCTGGGGTTTCACCGGAAGCAAAAGATATCTGTCCATCTTCGATTCAATTCTTGATGCTTGCATACTCTCGTAGGAGCAGTCTAGCCGGCTTATCAGTGGTAAGTGTTCATTCTATCTCACAAACCCTAACCCTAATTTTTGCTATAAAATAGAGATTTTTGCATGGCAGTTTGCATGCCCAGTTGTATCAGCATATTTTCTTAGAAATAGAAAATATCGGGATTTGGGATATTACATTCTCATCTTGGAAGAAAATGATCTCTTAAAACTTGTCAATGAGAAGTTTCCAGAACCAGACGCTGAAGAAGACACGTCTCATTGGAGGAAGAGTGATGCTAGAGGAAGAAGAATCTTGGTAGACTTAGTCAGGTATCATTTGGTTTCTCAAATCTCGCAAAAGAAGATGACTAGGAAGATGTTCAAAACCCTAAAGGAATGATGATGGTTAATAGCCAATCCTGACTTGCATCGACGACGACGTTCAAATGTCCTTCATTATACACCCTCAGTGGTCGGTGGTGGACCACCACAGTGTTAGTGGGCACCCACTAACACCTTGGTGGTCCACCATCGACCACTGAGGGTGTATAATGGAAGGTATTTTAAGGTCGTTGGGGATAGAAGTCAAGCTTGGCCACTAACACTTTTGTGGCCCACAATCGACCTAGAAGGGTGTATTACGAATGGCATTTAAAGGCCATTGGCAGTAGAATTTAGGCTCGGTCAACATCCATTTTGATGTACATCGTTCTCTATTGAAAGGTCTGAGCTCAGGGGAGACAATAGTGTTGTATTGTCTATGGTTGGGAGGTGATAGATCATCACCATGGTTAAATGAGCTCCACACACAGTTTGTTTATGTGCTTTGTCTCTCTTTTAGTGATCTTGGTTTTACAACATCCAGTTTTTAACATGGTATTAAAGTAGTTATAGAAGCCATTGTCGAAAGCTAGGGATTGAAGTTTTGAGGCCTCCCCTGAATGATCCAGGAGGAAAATTGACTTGGAAACTTAGCCCAGGGGAAGGCACATCTATTGATGAAGGAAAAATATCATCCTGAGAAGTTTCATTTTTGACCCAATTTTCGTCCATAGTTTTGGCTCGATCTTATCTCCTCTCAACTAGCTTTGATAAGGCACATTAACCTTTGGATTCAGTTTCACAAGATTCCAAATTTCATTTTTGACCTAGCTCCTAGTAGGGTTTCTAGCTCAAATCTGCAAGCAAGATGATTGGAATGAAGGTTGAAGATCATATTGTTGAAGCCACAAACTTCATTTCTTGGAAGTCTAGAGTTCTCATGTTGGAAGAAAATGATCTCTTAAAGCTTGTCAATGAGAAGGTTCCAGAACCAGGCATTGAAGAAGACAAGTCTCATTGGAAGAAGAGTGATTCCAGAGCAAGAAGAATCTTGGTAGACTTAGTCAGGGATCATTTGGTTCCTCAAATATCGTAAAAGAAGACAACTAGGAAGACGTTCAAAACCCTAGGGAATGATGATTGTTAATGGCCAAGCCTGACTTGTATGGGCGATGACATTCAAGTGACATTCATTATACACCCTTAGTGGTCGGTGGTTGACCACCATAGTGTTGGTGGGTGCCCACTAATACCTTGGTGGTCCACCACTGACCACTGAGGGTGTATAATGGAAGGCATTGTAAGGTCATCAGGGGTGGGAGTCAGTCTTGGCCACTGACACTATTTTGTCCCACAATCAACTTACAAGGTGTATGATGAATGGAATTTAAAGGCCATTGGGAGTAGAATTTAGGCTTGGTCAACATCCATTTTGATATACATCGTTCTATATTGAAAGGTCTGAGCTCGGGGGAGACAATTGTGTTGTATTGTCTATGGTTGGGAGGTGATAGATCATCCCCATGGTTAAACGAGCTCCAAACCCAGTTTGTCTATGTGTTCCGTCTTTCTTCTAGGGATCTTGGTTTTAGAATTGCCAATTTATAACATGGTATCAAAGTAGTTCTAGAAGGCATTGTCGAAATCTAGGGCATGACATTCTAAGGCCTCCCCTCACCAATCCAAGAGAAAACGTGACATGGAAGCTTCGCCCAAGGGAAGGCACATCTATTGATGATGGAAAAATCTAGTTCTGAGAAGTTTCATTTTTGACCCAATTTCGGTCCATAGATTTAGCTCGACCTTATCTCCTGTCAACTCATCTTGATAAGGCACATTAACCTTTGGATTCCATTTCACAAGATTCCAAATTTCATTTTTGACCTAGCTCCTACTAGGGTTTCTAGTTCAAATCTGCAGGCAAGATGATTGGAATGAAGGTTGAAGATCGTCTTGATAGAGCCACAAACTTCATCTCTTGGAAGCCTAGAGTTCTCATTTTGGAATAAAATGATCTCCTAAAGCTTGTCAATAAGAAGGTTCTAGAACCAGACACTGAAGACGACAAGTGTCATTGGTAGAAGAGTGATGACAGAGTAAGAAGAATCTTGGTAGACTTAGTTAGGGATCATTTGGTTCCTCAAATCTTGCAAAAGAAGACAACTAGGAAGATGTTCAAAACCCTAAAGGAATTATGATTGTTAATGGCCAAGCCTGACTTGTATGGGCGACGACGTTCAAATGCCGTTCATTATGCTGTTCATGCAAGCGATTAGATTGATCCTATCAGTGAGGATGCAGGCCTCATGCAGAAGAAATATGATGATCCAGATTCCTGGTGAATAACTTGGGTTTTTCAGCTAAATGTCCCCAAATGTATGGATGTACATGCAAAATAATCTTTTAGCATATACTGGAACATCCCCATGGTTAAACAAGCTCCAAACCCAGTTTGTCTATGTGTTCCGTCTTTCTTCTAGGGATCTTGGTTTTAGAATTGCCAATTTCTAACATGGTATCAAAGTAGTTCTAGAAGGCATTGTTGAAATCTAGGGAATGACATTCTAAGGCCTCCCCTCACCAATCCAAGAGAAAACGTGACATGGAAGATTCGCCCAAGGGAAGGCACATCTATCGATGATGGAAAAATCTAGTTCTGAGAAGTTTCATTTTTGACCCAATTTCGGTCCATAGATTTAGCTCGACCTTATCTCCTGTCAACTCGTCTTGATAAGGCACATTAACCTTTGGATTCCATTTCACAAGATTCCAAATTTCATTTTTGGCCTAGCTCCTACTAGGGTTTCTAGTTCAAATCTGCAGGCAAGATGATTGGAATGAAGGTTGAAGATCGTCTTGATAGAGCCACAAACTTCATCTCTTGGAAGCATAGAGTTCTCATTTTGGAATAAAATGATCTCCTAAAGCTTGTCAATAAGAAGGTTCTAGAACCAGACACTGAATACGACAAGTGTCATTGGTATAAGAGTGATGACAGAGCAAGAAGAATCTTGGTAGACTTAGTTAGGGATCATTTGGTTCCTCAAATCTTGCAAAAGAAGACAACTAGGAAGATGTTCAAAACCCTAAAGGAATTATGATTGTTAATGGCCAAGCCTGACTTGTATGGGCGACGACGTTCAAATGCCGTTCATTATGTCATGCAAGCGATTAGATTGATCCTATCAGTGAGGATGCAGGCCTCATGCAGAAGAAATATGATGATCCAGATTCCTGGTGAATAACTTGGGTTTTCCAGCTAAATGTCCCCAAATGTATGGATGTACATGCAAAATAATCTTTTAGCATATACTGGAACAATGGATAATGATGAATGCATCATACATGGTGACAAACTTGGATGGTTTATCTTGAAGGAGACCAGGGTAGATATCTCACTGCCGAAACCTCGTTAGCTGAAGACACCGTCTCCAACCCCAATTGCTGTGGTCGCACGCTGTGCTGCTACTCAAGAGCTCCAAAATCAATAATCATCAAAATTAAAGTCTCCATTCACTTTATCTTTCTTTTATAACTTTCAACTGTGAAAACCCTAACTTTTGACCTAATTAGGTCACTTTAACTTTAAATTTGCAGTTGACTTGCATGCATGCGCATGGAGACTTAATCTGGTGCATGCATCATTAAATAATGCTTAGATGTCATGCATGACGGTGGCCTTTGGCTCCGGTGGCCCTCTTCGACCCAATGGTGATATAATATTGTTGCCCTAGATTTTTTGTAAATGGCATTAGTATTTAGTTGATTCCCTAACTGTCAGTACCAGCTCGAACCTATGGGAATAAGATAGGTTAATGGGTGTTCTCAGGGTGGTTTAGTTGGAAGGGACATTACACTCCTACTAGGGTTTCTAGTTCAAATATCCAAGCAAGATGATTGGAATGAAGGTTGAAGATCATATTGTTGGAGCCACAAACTTCATCTCTTGGAAGTCTCGAGCTCTCATCTTGGAAGAAAATGATCTTTTAAAGTTTGTCAATTAGAAGGTTCCAGAATCATACACTAAAGAAGACAAGTCTCATTGGAGGAAGAGTGATGCCAGAGCAAGAAGAATCTTGGTAGACTCAATCAGGTATCATTTGGTTCCTCAAATCTCACAAAAGAAGATGAATAGGAAGATGTTCAAAACCCTAAAGGAATGATGATTGTTAATGGCCAAGCCTCATTTGTATGGGCAACAACGTTTAAATGCCGTTCATTATACACCCTCAGTGGTCGATCATGGACCACCAAGGTGCTAGTGGGCGCCCACTACCACCTTGGTGGTCCATGATCGACCACTGAGGGTGTATAATGGAAGGCATTTTAAGGTCATCAGGGATAGAAGTCAGGCTTGGCCACTGATACTACTGTGGCCCACAATTGACCTAGAAGGGTGTATGACAAATGACATTTAAAGGCCATTGGGAGTAGAATTTACGCTGGGTCAAACATCCATTTTGATGTACATCGTTCTCTATTGAAAGGTATGAGATCGGGGGAGAAAGCAAGCTCCACACCCAGTTTGTTTATGTGATTTGTCTCTCTTCTAGTGATATTGGTTTTACAACTGTCAATTTTTATCATGGTCTGAAAGCAATTCTAGAAGCCATTGTCGAAACCTAGGGGTTAAAATTTTGAGGCCTCCCCTTACCGATCCAGGAGAAAAAGTGACTTGGAAACTTAGCCCAAGGGAAGGTGCATCTATTGATGAAGGAAAAATCCAGTTCTGAGAAGTTTCATTTTTGACCCAATTTCCATCCATAGTTTTGGCTCGATCTTATCTCCTCTCAACTTGCCTTGATAAAGCACATTAACCTTTGGATTCAGTTTCACAAGATTCCAAATTTCATTTTTGACCTAGCTCCTACTAGGGTTTCTAGTTCAAATCTACATGCAAGATGATTGGAATGAAGGTTGAAGATCATATTGTTGGAGCCACAAACTTCATTTCTTGGAATTCTCATCTTGAAAGAAAATTATCTCTTCAAGCTTGTTAATGAGAAGGTTCTAGAACTAGACACCGAAGAAGACAACTCTCATTGGAGGAAGAGTGATGCCAGAGCAAAAAGAATCTCGGTAGACTTAGTCAGGGATCATTTGGTTCCTCAAATATCGCAAAAGAAGACGACAAGGAAGATGTTCAAAACCCTAAAGGAATGATGATTGCTAATGGGCAAGGCTGACTTGTATGGGCGATAACGTTTAAGTGTTGTTCATTATACACCCTTAGTGGTCGGTGGTGGACCACCATAATGTTAGGGGGTGCCCACTAACACCTTGGTGGTCCACCACTAACCGCTGAGGGTGTATAATGAAGGCATTGTAAGGCCATTGGGGATAGGAGTTAGTCTTGGCCACTGACACTATTGTTGCCCACAATCAACCTATAAAGTGTACAATGAATGACATTTAAAGGCCATTGGAAGTAGAATTTCGGCTCGGTCAACATCCATTTTGATGTACATCATTCTCTATTGAAAGTTCTAAGCTCAGGGGAGACAATTGTGTTGTATTGTCTATGGTTGGGAGGTGATAGATCATCACCGTGGTTAAACGAGCTCCACACCCAGTTTGTTTATGTACTC
Source organism: Pseudotsuga menziesii (assembly GCA_001517045.1). Classification (NCBI taxonomy): domain Eukaryota; kingdom Viridiplantae; phylum Streptophyta; class Pinopsida; order Pinales; family Pinaceae; genus Pseudotsuga; species Pseudotsuga menziesii. Next base: position 96,484 of record LPNX010490288.1, on the reverse strand, counting down.
CATCTTTCTTCTAGTAATCTTGGTTTTACAACTAGCAATTTCTAATATGGTATCAAAGTAGTTCTAGAAGCCATTATCGAAAGCTAAGGCTTAACATTTTGAGTCCTCCCCTCACCGATCTAGGAGAAAAAGTGACTTGGAAACCTTGCCCAAGGGAAGGCGCTCCTATTGATCAAGGAAAAATCTAGTTTTGATAAGTTTCATTTTTGACCCAATTTTGGTCCATCGTTTTGGCTCGATCTTATCTCCTCTCAACTTGCCTTGATAAGGCACATTAACCTTTGGATTCAGTTTCACAAGATTCCAAACTTCATTTTTGACCTAGCTCCTACTAGGGTTTCCTGTTCAAATCTGTAGGCAAGATGATTGGAATGAAGGTTGAAGATCATCTTGATGGAGCCACAAACTTCATCTCTTGGAAGTCTAGAGTTCTCATCTCTTGTAATATCCCAAATATTGATATTTTCTATTTCTATGCAAAGTTATTGAAATCGTTGGGCATGCAAACTGCTCTGCAAAATTTTCCATTTTATAGCTGAAATTAGGATTAGGGTTTGCAGGATAGAATGAACACTTACCACTGATAAGCCGGCTGAATATGATCAAGAGAATATACGCATGCAAGATGAACTCAGTTGTTGAAGAAATGACCTCGTTTTCCGCCGTAAAACCCTCGTAGTCTGAATCAGCTAAGTGTGATGTTTTTGCTGAAGGGATGGTCGGTTTCTACTAAAAATAGGTCGGAGGGTAGGTGTGTTCGTGATAGAGAGGATGGCCAGAGCATGCAAGAGTTTTGACCTCTCCATATGCCCTAGCAAATATATCTACCAGTCTGCTACTCAGGCCCCCACACCTCTGTAATCCGCTGCTAGCTGTCCCAGGTGCACAATCTGATCGCTGATAATCACTCAAGGCAGTAGAGTGATCCTATGAGTGAGGATGCAGGCCACGTGCGAAAGAAATATGATGATCCAGAGTCTTGGTGAATAACTTGGGTCTTCCAGCTAAATGCCCCCAGCTGTACAGATGTACATGCAAATAATCTTCTGGCATATACTGGAACAATGGATAATGATGAATGCAATAGATTAGGGCAGAGAGACATGTGCATGGGGACTTAATCGGGTGCATGCATCATTAAATAATGCTTAGATGTCATGCATGTCGGTGGCCTTTGGCTCCGGTGGCCCTCTTCTACCCAATGGTGATATAATATTCATGCCCTAGATTTTCTGTAGATGGCATCAGTCTTCAGTTGATTCCCTAACTGTCAGTACCCGCTTGAACCTATGGGAATAACATAGGTTAATGGGTGTTCTCAGGGTGGTTTAGTTGGAAG
>LPNX010490288.1:71794-95073 GCA_001517045.1 Pseudotsuga menziesii | reverse complement strand
TACTAGGGTTTCTAGCTCAAATCTGCAGGCAAGATGATTGGAATGAAGGTTGAAGATCATATTGTTGGAGCCACAAACTTCATCTCTTGGAAGTCTCAAGTTCTCATCTCGGAAGAAAATGATCTCTTAAAGCTTGTCAATGAGAAGTTATAGAAACTGAAGAAGACAAGTCTCATTGGAGGAAGAGTGATGCCAGAGCAAGAAGAATCTTGGTAAACTCAGTCAGGGATCATTTGGTTCCTCAAATCTCGTAAAAGAAGACGACTAGGAAGATGTTCAAAACCTAAAGGAATGATGATTGTTAATGGCCAAGCCTCACTTGTATGGGCAACGACGTTCAAATGCCATTCATTATACACCCTTAATGGTTGGTGGTGGACCACCACAGTGTTAGTGGGAACCCACTAACACCTTGGTGGTCCACCATCAACCACTGAGGGTGTATAATGGAAGGCATTTTAAGGTCATTGGGGATAGAAGTTAGGCTTGGTCATTGACACTCCCACTAACACTGTGGTGGTCCACCATCATTCACTAAGGATGTATAATGGGAGGCATTGTAAGGTTGTTGGGGATAGAAGTCAAGCTTGGTCATTGACACTATTGTGGCCCACAATTGACCTAGAAGGGTGTATGACGAATGACATTTAAAGGCCATTGGGAGTAGGATTTAGGCTCGGTCAACATCCATTTTGACGTACATCATTCTCTATTGAAAGGTCTGAGCTTGGGGCAGACAATAGTGTTGTATTGTCTATGGTTGGGGGGTGATAGATCATCACCGTGGTTAAACGAGCTCCACACCCAGTTTGTTTATGTGCTTTGTCTCTCTTCTAGTGATCTTGGTTTTGCAACTGCCAATTTTTAACATGGTATGAAAGCAATGCTAGAAGCCATTGTCGAAAGCTATGCCTTAAAATTTTGAGGCCTCCTCTAAACGATCTAAGAGAAAAAGTGACTTGGAAACATTGCCCAAGGAAAATCACATCTATTGATGAAGGAAAAATCTAGTTTTGAGAAGTTTCATTTTCGACCCAATTTTTATCCATAGTTTGGCTCGATCTTATCTCCTCTCAACTCGCCTTGATAAGGCACATTAACCTTTGGATTCATTTTCACAAGATTCCAAACTTCATTTTTTACCTAGCTCCTACTAGGGTTTGTAGTTCAAATCTATAGGAAAGATGATTGGAATGAAGGTTTAAGATCATCTTGATGGAGCCACAAACTTCATCTCTTAGAAGTCTAGAGTTCTCATCTTGGAAGAAAAATATCTCTTAAAGCTTGTCAATGAGAAGGTTCCATAACCAGACATTGAAGAAGACAAGTCTCATTGGAGAAGGACTGATGCGAGAGCAAGAAGAATCTTGGTAGACTCGGTGAGGGATCATTTGGTTCCTCAAATCTCACAAAAGAACATGACTAGGAAGATGTTAAAAACCCCAAAGGAATGATGATTGTTAATCGGCAAGCCTGACTTGTGTGGGTGACGACGTTCAAATGTCGTTCATTATACACCCTTAGTGGTTGGCGGTGGACCACCACAGTGTTAGTGGGCACCCACTAACAACTTGGTGGTCCACCACCAACCACCGAGGGTGTATATTGGAAGGCATTTTAAGGCCATCGGGGATAGAAGTCAGGCTTGGCCACTGACACTATTGTGGCCCACAATCGACGTACAAGACTATATGACAAATGGCATTTAAAAGCCACTGAGAGTAGAATTTAGGCTTGGTCAATATCCATTTGGATGTACATCATTTTCTATTGAAAGTTCTGAGCTCGCGGGAGACAATATGTTGTATTTTCTATGGTTCTGAGGTTATATATCACCACTGTGGTTAAACAACCTCAACACCTAGTTTGTTTATATGCTTTGTCTCTCTTTTAGTGATCTTGGTTTTACAACTGCCAATTTTTAACATGGTATGAAATAAGTTCTAGAAGCCATTGTCGAAAGCTAGGTCTTGAAATTTTGAGGCCTCCCCCTGACCGATCAAGGAGAAAAAGTGACGTGGAAACTTTTCCCAAGGGAAGGCGCATCTATTGATGAAGGAAAAATCCAGTTATGAGAAGTTTCATTTTTGACCCAATTTTCGTCCATAGTTTTGGCTCGATCTTATCTCCTCTCAACTGGCCTTGATAAGGCACATTAACCTTTGGATTCAGTTTCACAAGATTCCAAATTTCATTTTTGACCTAGCTCCTACTAGTGTTTCTAGTTCAAATCTCCAGGCAAGATGATTGGAATGAAGGTTGAAGATCATATTGTTGGAGCTACAAACATCATCTCTTGGAAGTCGAGAGTTCTCATCTTGGAAGAAAATGATCTCTTAAAGCTTGTCAATGAGAAGGTTCTAGAACCAGGCACTAAATAAGACAAGTCTCATTGGAGGAAGAGTGATGCCAGAGCAAGAAGAATCTTGGTACACTCAGTTGGGATCATTTGGTTCCTCAAATCTCACAAAATAAGAAGAAGACTAGGAAGATGTTCAAAACCCTAAAGGAATAATCATTGTTAATGGCAAAGCTTGACTTGTATGGGCGATGACATTGAAATGTCGTTCATTATACACACTTAGTGGTCGGTGGTGGACCATCACAGTGTTAGTGGGCACCCACTAACACCTTGGCGGTCCACCATCGACCACTAAGGGTGTATAATGGAAGGCATTGTAATGCCATCAGCGATAGGAGTTATTCTTGGCCACTGACACTATTGGGGCCCACAATCGACCTAAAATGTGTACGGGGAATGGTATTTAAAGGCCATTGGGAGTAGAATTTAGGCTCGGTAAACATCCATTTTGATGCACATCGTTCTTTATTGAAAGGTATGAGCTCAGGAGAGACAATTGTGTTGTATTGTCTATGGTTGGGAGGTGATAGATCATCACCATGGTTATATGAGCTCCACACCCAGTTTGTTTATGTGCTCCATCTTTCTTCTAGGGATCTTGGTTTTACAACTGCCAATTTCTAACATGGTATCAAAGTAGTTCTAGAAGGCATTGTTAAAAGCTAGCGCTTGACATTCTGAGGCCACCCCTCACCAATTTAGGAGAAAAAGTGACATGGAAACTTCGCCCAAGGGAAGGCACATCTATTGATGAAGGAAAAATCCAATTCTGTGAAGTTTCATTTTTGACCCAATTTTGGTCCATAGTTTTTTGGCTCGATCTTATCTCCTCTCAACTTGCCTTGATAAGGCACAATAACCTTTCGATTTAGTTTCACAAGATTCCAAACTTCATTTTTGACCTAGCTCCTACTAGGGTTTCTAGTTAAAATCTGCAAGCAAGATGATTGAAATGAAGGTTGAAGATCATCTTGATGGAGCCACAAACTTCATCTCTTAGAAGTCTAGAGTTCTCATGTTGAAAGAAAATGATATCTTAAAGCTTGTCAATGAGAACGTCCCAGAACTAGACACTGAAGAAGACAATTCTCATTGGAGGAAGAGTAATGCCAATGCAAGAAGAATCTTGGTAAACTCAGCTAGGGATCATTAGTTTCCTCAAATCTCGCAAAAGAAGATGACTAGAAAGATGATCAAAACCCTAAAAGAATGATGATTGTTAATGGCCAAGACTGACCTATATAGCCGACGGTGTTCAAATGCCGTTCATTATACACCCTTAGTGGTCGGGGGTGGACCACGACAGTGTTAGTGGGCGCCCACTAACACCTCGGTGGTCCACCACCGATCACTGAGGGTGTATAATGGAAGACATTTTAAGGCCATCGTGGATAGAAGTCAGGCTTGGCCACTGATACTATTGTGGCACACAATCGATCTTCAAGGGTGTATGACGAATGGCATTTAAAGGCCAGTGGGAGTAGAATTTAGGTTCGGTAAAAATCCATTTGGATGTACATCATTCTCTATTGAAAGGCCTGAGCTCAGGGGAGACAAGAGTGTTTTATTGTCTATGGTTGGGAGGTGATAGATCATCATCGTGGTTAAACGAGCTCAAGTGGGAGTAGAATTTAGGTTCAGTGAAAATCCATTTGGATGTACATCGTTCTATGTTGAAAGGTCTAAGCTCGGGGGAGACAATAGTGTTGTATTGTCTATGGTTGGGAGGTGATAGATCATCATCGTGTTTAAACGAGCTCCACACCCAGTTTATTTATGTGCTCTGTCTTTCTTCTAGTGATCTTGGTTTTACAACTGCCAATTTATAGCATGGTATCAAATCAGTTCTAGAAGCGATTGTCGAAAGCTAGGGCTTCGCATTCTCAGGCCTCCCCTTACCAATCCAGGGGAAAAAGTGACTTGGAAACTTCGCCCAAGGGAAAACGCTTCTATTGATGAAGGAAAAATCCAGTTATGAGAAGTTTCATTTTTGACCCACTTCTGGTCCATAGTTTTGGCTTGATGTTATCTCCTCTCAACTCGCATTCATAAGGAACATTAACCTTTGGTTTTAGTTTCACAATATTCCAAACTTCCTTTTCGACCTAGCTCCTACTAGGGTTTCTAGTTCAAATCTGCATGCAAGATGATTGCAATGAAGGTTGAAGATCATCTTGATGGAGCCACAAACTTCATCTCTTGGAAGTCTAGATTTCTCATCTTGGAAGAAAATGATCTCTTAAAGTTGTTCAATACAAAGGTTCTAGAACCAGACGGTGAAGAGGACAAATCTCATTGGAGGAAGAGTGATGCCAGAGCAACAAGAATCTTGGTAGACTCAGTCAGGGATCATTTGGTTCCTCAAATATCGCACAAGAAGACGACTAGGAAGATGTTCAAAACCCTAAAGGAATGATGATTGTTAATGGCGAGGCCTAACTTGTATGGGCAACGATGTTTGAATGCCGTTCATTATACACCCTTAGTGGGCGATGGTGGACCACCATAGTGTTAGTGGGTGCCCACTAACACCTTGCTGGTCCACCATCGACCACTGAGGGTGTATAATGGAAGGAATTTTAAGGTCGTCAGGGATAGAAGTCAGGCTTGGCCACTGACACTATTGTTTCCCACAATTGACCTACAAGGGTTTATTGTCTATGGTTGGGAGGTGATAGATCATCACCGTGGTTAAACGAGTTCCACACCCAGTTTGTTAATGTCCTCTTTCTTTCTTCTAGTGATCTTGGGTTTACAACTGCCAATTTCTAACATGGTATCAAAGCTGTTCTAGATGCCATTGTTGAAAGTTAGGGCTTGACATTCTGAGGCCTTCCCTCACCGATCCAAGAGAAAAAGTGACTTGAAAACTTCGCCCAAGGGAAGGCACATCTATTATTGAAGGAAAAATCCAGTTCTTAGAAATTTCATTTTTGACCCAATTTCGGTTCATAGTTTTGGCTCGATATTATCTCCTCTCAACTTGCCTTGATAAGGCACATTAACCTTTATATTCAGTTTCACAAGATTTCAAAATCCATTTTTGACCTAGCTCCTACTAGGGTTTCTAGTTCAAATGTGCACGCAAGATGATTGGAATGAAAGTTGAAGATCATCTTGATGGAGCCACAAACTTCATCTCTTGGAAGAAAATGATCTCTTGAAGCTTTTTAATGAGAAGGTTCCATCCAGACGCTGAAGAAGACAAGTATAATTCGAGGAAGAGTGATTCCATAACAAGAATAATCTTGGTAGACTCGGTTAGGGATCATTTGGTTCCTCAAATCTTCCAAAAGAAGACGACTAGGAATATTTCAAAAACCCTAAAGGAATGATGATTGTTAATGGCCAAGCCTGACTTCTGTGGGCGACGACGTTCAAATGTCGTTCATCATAGTGTTAGTGGGTGCCCACTAACACCTTGGTGCCTTAAAATGCATTCCATCATACACCCTCAGTGGTCGGTGGTGGAACACCATAGTGTTAGTGGGCGCCCACTAACACCTTGGTGGTCCACCACCGACCACTGAGGGTGTATGATGGAATGCATTTTAAGGCCATATGGGATAGATGTTAGGCTTGGCCACTGACACTATTGTGGCCCACAATCGACCTACAAGGGTGTATGACTAATGGCATTTAAAGGCCATTGGGAGTAGAATTTAGGTTCGGTCAACATACATCGTTCTCTATTGAAAGGTCTGAGTTTGGGGGAGACAATAGTGTTGTATATTCTATGGTTGGGAGGTGATAGATCATCACCATGGTTAAATGAGTTACACACCCAGGTTGTTTATGTGCTCTGTCTTTCTTCTATTGATCTTAGTTTTAAAACTACCAATTTCTAACATGGTATCAAAGCAGTTCTAGAAGCCATTGTCGAAAGCTAGGGTTTGACATTCTGAGGCCTCCCCTCACCAATTCAGGTGAAAAAGTGACTTGAAAACTAACACCTTGGTGGTCCACCACAGAACAATGAGGGTGTATAATGGAACGCATTTTAAGGCCGTCGGGGATAGAAGTCGGGCTTGGCCACTGACAATGTTGTGGCCCACAATCAACCTACAAGGGTTTAGGATGAATGGCATTTAAAGGCCACTAGGAGTAGAATTTAGGCTCGGTCAACATCTATTTGGATTTTCATCATTCTCTATTGAAAGGTCTAAGCTCGAGGGAGACAATAGTGTTGTATTGTATGGTTGGGAGGTGATAGATCATCACCGTGGTTAAACGAGCTCCACACCTAGTTTGTTTATGTGCTTTGTCTTTTTTCTATTGATCTTAGTTTTACAACTGCCAATTTCTAACACGGTATCAAAGCAGTTCTACAAGCCATTGTCAAAATCTAGGGCTTGACATTCTTAGGCCTCCCCTCACCAATCCAGGAGAAAAAGTGACTTGGAAACTTAACCCAAGGGAAGGCACATCTATTGATGAAGGAAATATCCAGTTTTGAGAAGTTTCATTTTGACCCATTTTTGGTCCATAGTTTTGGCTCGATCTTATCTCCTCTCAACTCACCTTGATAAGGCACATTCACCTTTGGTTTTGGTTTCACAAGATTCTAAACTTCATTTTTGACCTAGCTCCGACTAGGGTTTCTAGTTCAAATTTGCAGGCAAGATGATTAGAATGAAGGTTGAAGATCATCTTGATGGAGCGACAAAACTTCATCGCTTGGAAGCCTAGAGTTCTCATCTTGGAAGAAAATGATCTCTTAAAGATTTTCAATGAGAAGGTTTCAGGACCAGACACTGAAGAAGACAAGTCTCATTGGAGGAAGAGTGATGCTAGAGCAAGAAGAATCTTGGTAGACTCAATCAGGGATCATTTGGTGCCTCAAATCTCACAAAAGAAGACGACTAGGAAGATGTTCAAAACCCTAAAGGAATGATGATTGTTAATGTCCAAGCTTGACTTGTATGGGCAATGCCATTCAAATGTCATTCATTATACACCCTTAGTGGTCAGGGGTGCATCACCACAGTGTTAGTGGGCACCCACTAACACCTTGGTGGTCCACCATCGACCACTGAGGGTATAATGGAAGGCATTTTAAGGTCGTCGGGGATTGAAGTCAGGCTTGGCCATTGACACTATTGGTGCCCCCAATCGACCTAGAAGGGTGTATGATGAATGACATTTAAAGGCCATTGGGACTACAATTTAGGCTCGGTAAACATCCATTTGGATGTACATCGTTTTGTATTGAAAGGTCTGAAATTAGGGGAGTAAATAGTGTTGTATTGTCTATGGTTGGGAGGTGATAGATCATTGCCATGGTTAAACGAGCTCCACACCCAGTTTGTTTATGTGCTCTGTCTTTTTTCTAGTGATCTTGGTTTTACAAATGCCAATTTTTAACATGGTATGAAAGCAGTTCTAGAAGCCATTGTCGAAATCTAGGGCTTGACATTCTGAGGCCTCCCCTCATCAATCCAGGAGAAAAAGTCACTTGGAAACTTCACCCAAGGGAAGGCGCATCTATTGATGAAGGAAATATTCAGTTTTGAGAAGTTTTCATTTTTTACCCAATTTTGGTCCATAGTTTTGGCTCGATCTTATCTCCTCTCAACTCACCTTGATAAGGGACATTAACCTTTGGATTTAGTTTCACAAGATTCCAAACTTCATTTTTGACCTAGCTCCTACTAGGGTTTCTATTTCAAATATGTAGGCAAGATGATTGGAATGAAGGTTGAAGATCATCTTGATAGAGCCACAAAATTCATCTCTTGGAAGTCTAGAGTTCTCATCTTGGAAGAAAATCATTTCTTAAAGCTTGTCAATGAGAAGGTTTCAGACCAGACACTGAAGAAGACAAGTCTCATTTGAGGAAGAGTGATGACAGAGCAAAAAGAATCTTGGTAAGACTTAGTCAAGGATCATTTGGTTCCTCAAATCTTGAGTAAGAAGATGACTAGGAAGATGTTTGAAACCCTAAAGGAATGATGATTGTTAATAGCCAAGCCTGACTTGTATGGGCAACAACGTTTAGATGCCGTTCATTATACACCCTTAGTGGTCAGTGGTGGACCACCACAGTGTTAGTGGGTGCCCACTAACACCTTGGTGGTCCACCATCGACCACTGAGGGTGTATAATGGAAGGAATTTTAAGGTCATGGGGGATAGAAGTCAGGCTTGGCCACTGACACTATTGTGGCCCATAATAGACCTAGAAGGGTGTGTGACGAATGGCCTTTAAAGGCCATTGGGAGTAGAATTTAGGCTCAGTCAACATCCATTTTGATGTACATCATTCTCTATTGAAAGGTCTGAGCTCAGGGGAGACAATAGTGTTATATTGTCTATGGTTGGGAGGTGATATATCATCATCGTGGTTAAACGAGCTCCACACCCATTTTTTTTATGTGCTCTGTCTTTCTTTTAGGGATCTTGGTTTTACGACTGCCAATTTCTAATATGGTATCAAAGTAGTTATAGAAGACATTGTCGAAAGCTACGGCTTGAAATTTTGAGGCCTTCCCTCACCAATGCAGGAGAAAAACCTTTATAAGGCACATTAACCTTTGGATTTAATTTCAAAAGATTCCAAATTTCATTTTTGACTTAGCTCCTACTAGGGTTTCTAGTTCAAATCTTGAGGCAAAATGATTGGAATGAATGTTGAAAATCATCTTGATGGAGCCACAAACCTTATCTCTTGGAAGTATAGAGTGCTCATCTTGAAATAAAATGATCTTTTAAAGCTTGTCAATGAGAAGGTTCTAGAACCAGACACTGAAGAAGACTCATTGGAAGAAGAGTGATGCTAGAGCAAGACAAATCTTGGTAAATCTTAGTTAGGGATCATTTGGTTCCTCAAATCTCGCAAACAAAGATGACTAGGAAGATGTTCAAAACCCTAAATGAATGATGATTGTTAATGGCCAAGCTTGACTTGTATGGGCGACAGCCTTCAATTGCCGTTAATTATACACCCTTAGTGGTCGGTGGTGGATCACCACAGTGTTAGTGGACGCCCATCAACGAACACTGAGGGTGTATAATTGAAGGAATTTTAAGGCCATCGGAGATTGAAGTCAGGATTGGCCACTAACACTATTGTGGCCCACAATCGACCTACAAGGGTGTATGACGAATGACATTTAAAGGCCATTGGGAGTATATTTTAGGCTCGGTCAACATCCATTTGGATGTACATTGTTCACTATTGATAGGTCTGAGCTCGGTGGAGACAATAGTGTTGTATTGTCTATGGTTGGGAGGTGATTTATCATAACTGTGGTTAAACGAGCTCGACACCCAGTTTGTTTATGTGCTCTGCCTTTCTTCTAGTGGTCCTGGTTTTACAACTGCCAATTTCTAACATGGTATCAAATTAGTTCTAGAATCCATTTTCGAAAGCTAGGGCTTGACATTCTGAGGCCTCGCCTCAACAATCCAGGAGAAAAACTGACTTAGAAACTTTGGCCTCCCCTCATTAATCCAAGAGAAAAAATGACTTGGAAAGTTTGCCCAAGGGAAGGCACATCTATTGATGAAGGAAAAATTCAGTTTTGAAAAGTTTCATTTTTGACCCAATTTTGGTCCATAGTTTTGGCTCAACCTTATCTCCTCTCAACTTGGCTTTATAAGGCATATTAACCTTTGGATTCATTTTCATAAGATACAAAACTTCATTTTTGACCTAACTCCTACTAGGGTTTCTAGTTCAATTCTGCAGGCAAGATGATCGGAATGAAGGTTGAAGAGCATCTTGATGGAGCCACAATATTCATTTCTTGGAAGTTTAGAGTTCTCATCTTGGAAGAAAATGATCTCTTAAATCTTGCCAATGAGAAGGTTCCAGAACCAGACACTGAATACTTGGTTCAATGGAATGAACTACTGCCAGAGGATGCCACATGGGAAGGTGAAAAGGTATTGCAGCATCCCAGTTTGTAGTTGCTTTAGGACAAGCAATCTCAAGTGGGGAGGACTATAATGTTCTCATCTGATTAGGCATTAAGGACCAAAACCGCTAACCTATGTGATTCCTGTGGGTTTGAGCGGTTACTGACAATTAGGGAATCATCTAAAGACTAATGCCATCTATAGAAAATCTATGGCATCAATATGTTATCACCATTAGGTCAAGAAGGGCCACCAGGGCCAAAGGCCACCGTCATGCATGCCATCTCAACATTATTTAATGATGCATGCACCCATTTAAGTCTCCATGCGCATGCATGCAAGACAACTACAAATTAGAAATTAAAGTGACCTAATTAGGTCAAAAGTTAGGATTTCTCAGTTGAAAGTTATAAAAGGAAGTTAAAGTGAAAGGAGACTTACTTTTGATGATTATTGATTTCAGAGCTCTTGAGTAACAGCACAGCGTGTGACACAGTAGTTGGGGTTGGAGATGACGTCTTCAACTAGCGGGGTTTCGGTAGTGAGATATCTGCCCTAGTCTCATCCAAGGTAAGCCATATAGGTTCACCATTCGCTCTTCAATTTATTCGTAGTTATCCAGTATATGGCAAAGATTGTTGCATGGGCATGTGTGCAGCAGTACGAGGTTTTTAGCTGAAAAACCCAAATCATTCGTTGGGTCTTCAAATCTCAATTTACCTTCAAAACCTAGGCACCATTCTCATCATCGGTATCATACTCCAATATTAGGTGATTATCAAATCCAATCATGCTCATCCTGAGCAGTTATCATCCATTTCGGGATCAGGGGGGTGTGAGCAGCTACACCTCTAGAACAATTCACTAGCATGCCTAGAGACCTCAGAATTTCTGCATGTTCTAGGCATTCTCTCCGGCACAGGAAGGCTATTCGTCCTGCAAATCATCAGCTTCATCGGACAACTCCTTCACTGAAAATGTCACCCTTAGCTGATTTGGGGTTCGTGCTGCTGGGGTATCACCGGACGCAGAATATACCAGGTCATCTCCGATTCAGCTCTTGATGCATGCATACTCTCTCAGGAGCATTCCAGCCAGCTTATCAGTGGTAAGTGTTCATTCTATCCTACAAACCCTAACCCTAATTTTGCTATAAAATAGGGAATTTTGCATGACAGTTTGCATGCCTGACTGTTTCAGTATATTTGCATAGAATTAGAAAATATCAGGATTTGGGATATTACAATAATGGAAGGCATTTTAAGGCTGTCGAGGATAGAACTCAGGCTTGGCCATTGACACTATTGTGGCCCATAATCAACCTACAAGGGTGTATAACGAATGGAATTTAAAGGCCATTGGGAGTAGAATTTATGCTCGGTCAACATCCATTTGTATGTACATCGTTCTCTATTGAAAGGTATGAGCTTGGGGGAGACAATAATGTTGTATTGTTTATGGTTGGGAGGTGATATATCATCGTCGTGGTTAAACGAGCTCCACACCCAGTTTGTTTATGTGCTTTTTCTTTCTTCTAGTGATCTTGGTTGTACAATTACCAATTTCTAACATGGTATCAAAGCAGTTCTAGAAGACATTATCGAAAGCTAGGGCTTGACATTCTCAGGCCTCCCCTCAATAATCTAGGAGAAAAAGTGAATTGGAAACTTCGCCCAAGGGAAGGCGCATCTATTGATGAAGGAAAAATCCAGTTCTGAGAAGTTTCCAAATTTCATTTTTGACGTAGCTCCTACTCGGGTTTCTTGTTCAAATCTGGAGGCAAGATGATTGGAATGAATGTTGAAGATCATATGTTGCTAGGTTTTTGTGGTGCATGTTTACAGTATCGGTGTTTGGAATAGCCACATATTTCATTTTTAACATCGACATTTCAGGTCCACAATAGGACTCATCATCAGGACTTATCATATTGATGGAGCCACAAACTTCATCTCTTGGAAGTCTAGAGATATCATCTTGAAAGAAAATGATCTCTTAAAATTTTTGAATGGGAAGGTTCCAGAACTAGACGCTGAAAAAGATGAGTCTCATTGGAGGAAGAGTGATGCCAGAGCAAGAAGAATCTTGGTAGACTCAGTCAGGGATCATTTGTTTCTTAAAATCTTGCAAAAGTAGATGACTAGGAAGACGTTCAAAACACTAAAAGAATGATGATTGTTAATGGCTAAGACTGTCTTGTATGGGTGACAACATTCAAATGTCATTCATTATATAGCCTCAATGGTCAGTGGTGGTCCCCTCAGTGTTAGTGGGCATCCACTAACACCTTAGTGGTCCACCACCGACCACTGAGGGTGTATAATGGAAGGCATTTTAAGGCCATCGGGGATAGAAGTTAAGCTTGGCCATTGACACTATGGTGGTCCACAATCGACATACAAGGGTGTATGATGAATGGCATTTAAAGGGCACTGGGAGTAGAATTTTGGCTCGGTCAACATCCATTTGGATGTACATCGTTCTCTATTGAAAGGTGTGAGCTCGGGGGAGACAATAGTGTTGTATTGTTTATGGTTGGGTGGTGATAGATCATCACCATGGTTAAACGAGCTCCACACCCAGTTTGTTTATGTGCTCTGTCTTTCTTCTAGTGATTTTGGTTTTACAACTGCCAATTTTTAACATGGTACCAAATCAATTCTAGAAGCCATTGTCGAAATCTAGGGGTTGACATTCTGAGGCCTCTCCTCACCAATCTAGGAGAAAAAGTGACTTGGAAAATTTTCCCAAGCGAAGGTGCATCTATTGATGAAGGAAAAATCCAGTTCTAAGAAGTTTCATTTTTGACACAATTTCGGTCCATAGTTTTCGCTTGATCTTATCTCCTCTCAACTCACATTGATAAGGCACATTAACCTTTAGATTCAGTTTCACAAGATTCCAAACTTCACTTTTGACCTAGCTTCTACTAGGGTTTCTAGTTCAAATCTTCAAGCAAGATGATTGGAATGAATGTTGAAGATTATCTTTATGGAGCCACAAACTTCATCTCTTGGAAGTCTAGAGTTCTCATCTTGGAAGAAAATGATCTCTTAAAAGATTGTAAATGAGAAGGTTCTAGAACTGGACGCTGAAGAAGACAAGTCTCATTGGAGTAAGAGTAATGCTAGAGGAAGAAGAAGCTTGGTAGACTCAGTCAGGGATCATGTGGTTCCTCAAATCTCACAAAAGTAGACGACTAGGAAGATGTTCAAAACCCTAAAGGGATGATGATTGTTAATGGCCAAGCCTGACTTGTATGGGTGACGAAGTTCAAATGCTGTTCATTATGTCGCTTAATGGTTGGTGGTGGACCACCACTGTGTTAGTGGGCGCCCACTAACACCTTGGTGGTCCACCACCGACCACAGAGGGTGTATAAAGGAAGACATTTTAAGGCCGTCAGGGATAGAAGTTAGGATTGGCTATCCACGAACACCTTGGTGGTCCACCACTGAACACTGAGGGTGTATAATGGAAGGCATTTTAAGGTCGTCGGGGATAGAAGTCAGGCTTGGCCACTGACATTATTTTCACCCACAATCGACCTTCAAGGGTGTATGATAAATGGCATATAAATGCCATTCGAAGTAGAATTTAGGCTTCATCAACATCCATTTGGATGTACATCGTTCTCTATTGAAAGGTCTGAGCTCGGGGGAGACAATAGTGTTGTATTTTCTATGGTTGGGAGGTGATAGATCATTATCGTGGTAAAACGAGCTCCATACCGAGTTTGTTTATGTGCTCTATTTTTCTTCTAGTGATCTTGGTTTTACAACTGCCAATTTATAACATGGTATCAAAGCAGTTCTAGAAGCCATTGTTGAAGGCTAGGGATTGACATTCTGAGGCCTCCCCTCACCAATCCTGGAGAAAAATTGACATGGAAACTTTGCCCAAGGGAAGGCGCATCTGTTGATGAAAGAAAAATCCAGTTCTGAGAAGTTTCCAAACTTCATTTTTGACCTAGCTCCTAGGGTTTCCAGCTCAATTCTGGAGGCAAGATGATTGGAATGAATGTTGAAGATCAACTTGATGGAGCCACAAAATTCATCTCTTGGAAGTCTAGAGATGTCATCTTAGAAGAAAATGATCTCTTAAAGCTTGTGAATGGGAAGGTTCCAAAACCAGACGCTGAAGAAGACAAGACTCATAGGAGGAAGAGTGATGCCAGAGCAAGAAGAATCTTGGTAGACTCAGTCAAGGATCTTTGGTTCCTCAAATCTCACAAAAGGGGATGACTAGGAAGATGTTCAAAACCCTAAAGGAATTATGATTGTTCATGGCCAAGCCTGACTTGTATGGGCGATGACGTTCAAATGTCGTTCATTATACACACTTAGTGGTCGGTGGTGGACCACCACAGTGTTAGTGGGTTCCCACTAACACCTTGGTTTTCCACCACCGACCACTGAGGGTGTATAATGGAAGGCATTTTGAGGCCGTCGGGGATAGAAGTCAGGCTTGGCCACTGAAACTATTGTGGCCCACAATCGACTTACAAGGGTGTATGACAAATGGAATTTAAAGGCCATTGGGAGTAGAATTTAGGTTTGGTCAACATCCACTTGGATGTACATCGTTCTCTATTTAAAGTTCTGAGCTCGGGGGAGACAATAGTATTGTATTGTCTATGGTTGGGAGGTGATAGATCATCACCATGGTTAAATGAGCTCCACACCCAGTTTGTTTATGTGCTCGTCCTTTCTTCTAGTGATCTTGGTTTTACAACTGCCAATTTGTAACATGGTATCAAAGAAGTTCTGGAAGCCATTGTCGAAATCTAGGGCTTGACATTCTAAGGCCTCTCCTCACAAATCTCAGAGAAAAAGTGAATTGAAAACTTCACCCAAGGGAAGGTGCATCTATTGATGAAGGAAAAATCCAGTTCTGAGAAGTTTCATTTTTGACCCAATTTCGGTCCATAGTTTTGACTCGATGTTATCTCCTCTCAACTTGCCTTGATAGCACATTAACCTTTGGATTTAGTTTCATAAGATTCCAAATTTCATTTTTGACCTAGCTCCTACTACGGTTTTTAGTTCAAATCTACAGGCAAGATGATTGGAATGAAGGTTGAAGATCATATTGTTGGAGCTAGAATCCTCATCTCTCAGAAGTCTAGAGTTCTCATCTTGGAAGAAAATGATCTCTTAAATCTTGTCAATGCGAATGTTCTAGAACCAGACACGAAAGATGACAAGTCTCATTGGTGGAAGAGTGATGGCAGAGCAAGAAGAATCTTGGTAGACTCAGTCAGGGTTCATTTGGTTCTTCAAATCTTGCAAAAAAAAACCTAGGAAGATGTTCAAAACCCTAAAGGAATGATGATTGTTAATGGTCAATCCTGAGTTGTATGGGTGACGACATTCAAATGGTGTTCACTATAGACCCTTAGTGGTTGGTGGTGGACCACCATAGTGTTAGTGGGCGCTCACTAACACCTTGGTGGTCCACCACCGACCACTGAAGGTGTATAATGGAAGGAATTTTAAGGCTATCGGGGATAGAAGTCAGGCTTTTCCACTGACACTATTGTGGCCCATAATCGACCTACAAGGGTGTATGACGCTCACTAACACCTTGGTGGTACCACTGAGGGTGTATAATGGAAGAAATTTTAAGGCTGTCCAGGATAGAAGTCAGGATTTTCCACTGACACTATTGTGGCCCATAATCGACCTACAAGGGTGTATGACGAATGGAATTTAAATACCACCAGGAGTAGAATTTAGGCTCGGTCAACGTCCATTTCGATGTACATCATTCTCTATTGAAAGGTATAAGGTCAAGGGAGACAATAGTGTTGTATTGTCCATGGTTGGGAGGTGATAGATCATCACAATGGTTAAACGAGGTCCACACCCAATTTCTTTATGTGCTCTATGTTTCTTCTAGTGATCTTGGTTTTACAACTGTCAATTTTTAACATGGTATCAAAGCAGTTCTAGAAGCCATTGTCGAAAGCTAGGGGTTGACATTCTGAGGCCTCCTCTCACCGATCCAGGAGAAAAAGTGACTTGGAAACTTTGGCCAAGGGAAGACTCATCTATTGATGAAGGAAAAATCCAGTTTTGAGAAGTTTCATATTATACCAAATTTTCATCCATAGTTTTGGCTTGATCTTATCTCCTCTCCACTCGAGTTGATAAGGCACATTAACCTTTGGATTCAGTTTCACAAGTTTCCAAACTTCATTTTTGACTTAGCTTCTACTAGGGTTTTTAGTTCAAATCTGTAGGCAAGATGATTGGAATGAAGGTTGAATATCATCTTGATGGAGCCACAAACTTCATCTCTTGGAAGTCTCGAATTCTCATCTAAGAAGAAAATGATCTCTTAAAGCTTGTCAATGAGACGGTTCCAGAAGTAGACGCTGAAGAAGACAAGTCTCATTGGAGGAATAGTGATGCCAGAAGAATGTTGGTAGACTCGGTCAGGGATCATTTGGTTCCTCAAAGCTCGCAAAAGAATATGACTAGGAAGATGTTCAAAACCCTAAAGGAATGATGATTGGTAACGGCCAAGCCTAACTTGTATGGTTGATGACATTCAAATGGCGTTCATTAATCATCCTTAGTGGTTGGTGGTGGACCACCACAGTGTTAGTGGGCACCCACCAACACCGTGGTGTTCCTCCACCGAACACTGAGGGTGTATAATGGAAGGCATTTTAAGGTCATCGAGGATAGAAATCAAGCTTGGACACTAACACTATTGTGGCCCATAATCGACCTACAAGGGTGTATGACAAATGGAATTTAAAGGCCACTCGGAGTAGAATTTAGGGTCGGTCAACATCCATTTGTATGTACATTGTTCTCTATTGAAAGGTATGATGAATGGCAGTTAAAGCCCACTAGGAGTAGAATTTAGGCTCGGTCAACGTCCATTTCGATGTACATTGTTCTCTATTGAAAGTTATAAGGTCGAGGGAGACAATAGTGTTGTATTGTCTGTGGTTGGGAGGTGATAGATCATCAAAATGGTTAAACGAGCTCCACACCCAATTTGTTTATGTGCTCTATTTTTCTTCTAGTGATCTTGGTTTTATAACTGCCAATTTCTAACGTGGTATGAAAGCAGTTCTAGAAGCCATTGTCGAAACCTAGGGCTTGACATTCTAAGGCCTCCCCTCACCAATCCAAGAGAAAAAGTGACTCGAAAACTTCCCCCAATGGAAGGTACATCTATTGATGAAGGAAAAATCTAGTTCTGAGAAGTTTCATTTTTTACCCAATTTCGGTCCATAGTTTTGGCTCGATCTTATCTCCTATCAAATCACCTTGATAAAGCACATTAACCTTTGGATTCAGTTTCACAAGATTCCAAAGTTCATTTTTGACCTAGCTCCTACTAGGGTTTCTAGTTCAAATTTGCAGACACGATGATTGGAATGAAGGTTGAAGATCATCTTGATGGAGCCACAAACTTCATCTCTTGGAAGTCTAGAGTTCTCATCTTAGAAGAAAATGATCTCTTAAAGCTTGTCAATGAGAAGGTTTGAGAACTAGACACTAACGAAGACAAGTCTCATTGGAGGAAGAGTGATCCCAAAGCAAGAAGAATCTTGGTAGACTCAGTCGGGGATAGTTTGGTTCCTCAAATCTCTCAAAAGAAGACGACTAGAAGATGTTTAAAACCCTAAAGTAATGATGATTGTTAATCGCCAAGCCTTACTTGTATGGGCGACGACGTTCAAATGTCATTCATTATACACCCTTAGTGGTCGGTGGTGGACCACCACACTGTTAGTGGGCACCCACTAACACCTTGGTGGTCCACCACTGACCACTGAGGGTGTATACTGGAAGGCATTTTAAGGCCATCGGGGATAGAAGTCAGGAGTGGCCATTGAAACTATTGTGGCCCACAATCGACCTACAAGGGTGTATGATGAATGGAATTTAAAGGCCACTGAGAGTAGAATTCAGGCTCGGTCAACATCCATTTGGATGTACATCGTTTTCTATTGAAAGGTCTGAGCTTGGGGGAGATAATAGTGTTGTATTTTCTATGGTTCGGAGCTATTATTTCATCATCGTGGTTAAACGAGCTCCACACCAAGTTTGTTTATGTGCTCTTTGGATCTCTTCTAGTTCTCTTTGGATCTCTTCTAGTGATCTTGGTTTTACAACTACCAATTTTTAACATGGTATGAAAGCAGTTCTAGAAGCCATTGTCGAAAGCTAGGGCTTGAAATTTTGATGTCTCCCTTGAACGATTCAAGAGAAAAAGTGACTTGGAAACTTATCCCAAGGGAAGGCACATCTATTGATGAAGTAAAAATCCAGTTTTGAGAAGTTTCATTTTTGACCCAATTTTCATCCATAGTTTTGGCTCGATCTTATCTCCTCTCAACTCGCCTTGATAAGGCACATTAACCTTTGGATTCATTTTTACAAGATTCTAAATTTCATTTTTAACCTATCTCCTGCTAGGGTTTCTAGTTCAAATATTCAGGCAAGATGATTGGAATGAAGGTTGAAGATCATCTTGATGGAGCCACAAACTTCATCTCTTGGAAGTCTAGAATTCTCATTTTGGAAGAAAATGATCTCTTAAAGCTTGTCAATGAGAAGGTTCTAGAACAAATGTTGAAAAACACAAGTCTCACTGGAGGAAGAGTGATGTCAGAGCAAGAAGAATCTTGTTAAACTCAGTTAGGGATCATTTGTTTCCTCAAATCTCGCAAACGAAGACGACTAGGAAGATGTTCAAAACCTTAAAAGAATGATTATTGTTAATGGCCAAGCCTGACTTGTATGGGCGACGACGTTCAAATGTCATTCATTATACAGCCTTAGTGGTCGGTGGTGGACCACCACAGTGTTAGTGGGCGCCCACTAACACCTTAGTGGTCCACCACCGACCACTGAGGTTGTATAATGGAAGGCACTTTAAGGTCGTCGGGGATAGAAGTCAAGCTTGGCCACTGACACTATGGTGGTCCACAATCAACATACAAGGGTGTATGATGAACGACATTTGAAGGGCACTGGGAGTATAATTTCGGCTCGGTCGACATCCATTTGGATGTACATCGTTCTCTATTGAAAGGTGTAAGCTCGGGGGAGATAATAGTGTTGTATTGTTTATGGTTGGGTGGTGATAGATCATCACCGTGGTTAAACGAGCTCCACATCCAGTTTGTTTATGTGCTCTTTCTTTCTTCTAGTGATCTTGGTTTTACAACTGCCAATTTTTAACATGGTACCAAAGCAATTCTAGAAGCCATTGTCGAAATCTAGGGCTTGACATTCTGAGGCCTCTCCTCACCAATCCAGGAGAAAAAGTGACTTGGAAACTTCTCCCAAGCGAAGGTGTATCTATTGATGAAGGAAAAATCCAGTTCTGGGAAGTTTCATTTTTGACACAATTCGGTCCATAGTTTTGGCTTGATCTTATCTCCTCTCAACTCACATTGATAAGGCACATTAACCTTTAGATTCAGTTTCATAAGATTCCAAACTTCACTTTTGACCTAGCTCCTACTAGGGTTTCTATTTCAAATATGCAGGCAAGATGATTGGAATGAATGTTGAAAATCATCTTTATGGAGCCACAAACTTCATCTCTTGGAAGTCTAGAGTTCTCATCTTGGAAGAAAATGATCTCTTAAAATATTGTAAATGAGAAGGTTCTAGAACCAGACACTGAAGAAGACAAGTCTCATTGGAGTAAGAGTAATGCTAGACGAAGAAGAAGCTTGGTAGACTCAATCAGGGATCATGTGGTTCCTCAAATCTCGCAAAAGTAGACGACTAGGAAGATGTTCAAAACCCTAAAGGGATGATGATTGTTAATGGCCAAGCCTGACTTGTATGGGTGACGATGTTCAAATGTTGTTCATTATGTCCCTTAATGGTCGGTGGTGGACCACCACAGTGTTAGTGGGCATCCACTAACACCTTGGTGGTCCACCACTGACCACAGAGGGTGTATAAAGGAAGGCATTTTAAGGCCGTCGGGGATAGAAGTCAGGCTTAGCTATCCACGAACACCTTGGTGGTCCACCACCAAACATTGAGGGTGTATAATGGAGGGAATTTTAAGGCTGTCGGGGATAGAAGTCAGGCTTGGATACTAACACAATTTTCGCCCACAATCGACCTTCAAGGGTGTATGACGAATGGCATATAAATGCCATTCGGAGTAGAATTTAGGCTCGGTCAACATCCATTTGGATGTACATCATTCTCTATTGAAAGGTCTGAGCTTGGGGGAGACAATAGTGTTGTATTGTCTATGGTTGGGAGGTGACAGATCATCACCATGGTTAAACGAGCTCCACAACCAGTTTGTTTTTGTGCTCTGTCTTTCTTCTAGTAATCTTTGTTTTACAACTACCAATTTCTAACATGGTATCAAAGCAATTCTAGAAGCCATTGTCGAAAGCTAGGACTTGATATTCTGAGCCGCCCCTCACCAATCCAGTAGAAAAAGTGACTTAGAAACTTCAGCCAAGGGAAGGCGCATCTATTGATTGAGGAAAAATCCAGTTCTGAGTAGTTTCATTTTTGACCCAATTTCGATCGATAGTTTTGGCTCGATCTTATCTCCTCTCAAATCGCCTTGATAAGGTACATTAACTTTTGGATTCAGTTTCACAAGACTCAAAACTTCATTTTTGACCTAGCTCCTACTAGGGTTTCTATTTCAAATCTGCTGGCAAGATGATTGGAATGTGTTGATGTATATGTAACTTCGGAATGTATTCTTCTATGTATCTTATATATTGTAACCTGATGTTTATTCCGGGATGTCTCTATTATGTATTTGAGTCATGTGGTCATGCCCCGATGTTCCGATCGGGAGGATTAATAATGTAATCAAGTCATATCAAGTCATTAGGTAAGTCCCCACAGTTTCAGGGCACTTGAGTTCATTAGAGGAAATTTCAACTCAAAATGGGCCTCCTAAAATGAACTAATAAAATAATAGTTAAAATAATAAAATAATATTTATTAATTTTGGAGGAAGAAAAGAAAAAAACTACTTTTTTGTTTGTATTTTTGACATATCTCCCCGTGTTTTTACTCAAATTTCGATCGGGAGAGCTTGTTGGATGCAGAATTAAATTCCCCATCCAACGAGTACCCACTCGACATACTTTTGACGGACCGCGCTACCCCAAAAACAAGAAATACCTGAAAAAATGGAATGATGATGTCATCATTCCATTTTTTCAGGTATTTCTTGTTTTTGGGGTAGCGGGGTCCGTCAAAAGTATGTCGAGGGGGTACTCGTTGGATGGGGGATTTAATTCTGCATCCAACAAGCTCTCCCGATCGAAATTTGAGTAAAAACACGGGGATATATGTCAAAAATACAAACAAAAAAAGTAGGTTTTTTTATGATTCCTATCCCCAAATTTATATTAAAAAAGTGTTTAAGACCTATACGGTATTTCAAATTTAGAGCAATTTCATTGGCTAACACATGATGACATGGAATTTGAAAAAAAATTAAAAGGCCCATTTTGAGTTGAAATTTCCTCTAATGATTATACACTAATTAAGGTGTAGGCTCGAGTAGTAATTATTAGGTTGATCCTACGTGTGAAAAGGAAATTCAAGTGAACAGATGAATATAAATAGAGAGTGAGAGTCTCTCTATTTATCACTTGTGAAATACATCACTTGTTCTCCCAAGTGTGGCGCACTACTGGAGAAGGAAATTTTGGGACTAGACAGAAGACAGAAGACTACTGATGTTTTGGGAGATCTCTTACTGTTTTGGTGTTGATTCTATCTTAGAGCAAGTTGCGGGGTTTTCTCCTTTATGGTTTCCCCAAGGAGAATCTCTGTGTCTCTTGTCTCTTGTGATGTGCTTATGTTTTATTGCTGTGCTTGTTATTCTCTTAGTGAAAAGATCCTAAGATCATAATGCTAGCTTAATGTGATGAAAAAATAACATGGTATCAGAGCTAACCTGAGAAGAAGACATTGTGCAGCTATAGGAACTAGGGATTCCTATTTTGTGGATCTTCCTCCACAGATTTTTAGCAAAAGTATGCTAAGATGACTCCCCATTGAAGGGTGCATCTTTCTGTTTATGCGGAATTCAATCTCAAACATTTTCAGTTTTGATGTGGAAATTAGGGATTTCTATAGAAGAGGAATTTTTGAGTTAGACGAGCATAGGTTTATTATACTCATCAAAACTGAAGTTTAGAGACCTGGATCAATAAATTTGGTTGGGTGAAACTCCAGGAAAGTCAAACCCTAGTTTGACCCTGAGCTAGGAGAAACCCTAAATACTAAAACTGCTAAGTTTTGGTACAGTCGCTATATTCCAAGATTGGAAAAGTATCAGAAGCTAAAAATTGCAGAGGTGGAATATAAAATCCTGATGAAGCCTGTGTCAAAATATCAGACTCATATTCGCTGTACACCAGGAGATATGATTTCTCCAAGTTAGGGTTCCATCCTCTTCCAGAATTCATCCCTAAACAGGACATCTGGGGAGATCTCCAATATCTTGAGCTACAGAGGTCCAAATGGAATTCTTGAAGATGTTCCAGAAAGGGTACGGAATATAATTTTGGTGGTCTGAATATCAGACTCAAAATATGAACCAGTGACACGTGGCATGCCGTACAACTTCACTGTTCTGAATAGTCCTGTAATAGGTCACCTTGGGAAAAAGATCATAAATCCCAAATGGTGAAACCATTTCTAATGAAAACTATGGTTTTGGATCAGGGAAATGTGAGGATACCTCAGTGAGAAATTTTAGACATAGAGGATCATTAATTTCAGAGATACCACAGAAACAGTAACAGGCATTTCTGCAGAAGAAATCAGTAAATTAGGGCTTCCTGTTTTGGGAGCTTCCCTCCACTGTTTTCAGAAATGGAGTACATTGGACAGCTCCATTTGAAGAGATCTATCTGTTTGTCCAATCATATCTAAAAGTTTCCAAGTTTTGAAAATTAGGGTTTCTGTGACAAACCCTAGATGAGCGAACTCCGGGACAAGGATGGACACCTCAAATCGGTAAGATCTAATCTTTTGTATTTCCATTTGAGGTTCTAATTTCAATATGATATA